>MU190103.1:0-21378 GCA_016904865.1 Pissodes strobi
AGCGACTGAGACTCATCACCGCAGACAGGAGCAGATTACAGCAATTAATCAAGACCTGGAGAAAGTTCAAACTTGGGGCGACCGAAATTTGGTCCAGTTCAATGCAGCAAAGACCCAAGCAGCAACGTTTACTAAGAGGGCCAATACAGCGGGCCCTGACATCATTATGGCAGGATCGACCATTCCTTCATCCTCGTCAATCGGGCTGCTGGGTGTCTCGGTCAACAGCAATATGTCATGGCATGACCATGTTGCTAACATCGCAAAATCAGCCTCCCAGAAGCTTGGTGCGCTATTTCGCAACAAAAAACTCTATACACCGCAGCAGTTGCTCTTGCTGTACAAAGCGCAAATAAGACCGTGCTTAGAATATTGCTCAGATATCTGGGGTGCCGCACCAAAGCATACCCTAAAGCTGCTGGATTCCATTCAGAAGATGGCTGTGCGTCTCGTCGGCGATCCGGAGTTGACCCGGAATCTGGATAGTCTGGAACATCGCAGACATGTGGCCGAGATGTCTCTGTTTTACAGATACTTTCACGGCAGATGTTCCCAGGATTTGGCCCGCATAATCCCGGCCCTGGCAACTCCTGTCAGGCAGTCCCGACAGACGGCAGGAGCGCACCAGTTCGTCGTACAACTAGAAACACCTAGAACATCGCTTTACCAGAACTCCTTTGTCTGGCGCACTATATTACACATACAAATATTCAAGAACCGTGTCAATCAACATCTTCGCACACACACCGCTCGTCGAGCGCCATAGGATCTACCTTTAGTGTGTGTGCCACTGCCATAAAAAAAAAAAAAAAGGCTGAATAAACAGAACAGTTTCGATTTTCGTTAAACGCTGAAAAGTAGACGTAGCAGCAAATTTGAAAATTATAAAAAAAATTGAAAATTTTGAAATTTCTCGTATAGATTTTCGAAATCTTCATAAAAGTCCCTATATCTGTGGAAACTGTCATTGTCTTTTTGAGGAAAATTACTAATATTTCAACTAGGCTAAGGTATAGGTCTCTTCTTTAGTCAAACTCTGGAAAGTGCACAGAGCAGCATAAATTTTTCAAATGCATAGTTTAGATTTTCGAATTCTACGTAAAATTTCCTATACAGGGTGAAACAAATTCGCTTCTCACTATTGGGATCTTGTAAACGGTAAGAGATACAACAAAGTTTAAATCGGGGCAAAGTTGCGTAATTTAAAGGTCTTTGATATGCCGTTGAGAAATTGAGAAAATTCCAACTACTTCCGGAGATATCCGTAATAAACCGAAAACCAGCTATTTCATTTTTATTTTTTCCTGACTTTATTTCAAGATATAATATAAAATGAATTTAACACTATTATTGCCACTTTTTCTCCTTTATAAGATGGCAGTATCAAATTTTAAATATGACGTTTCGTGTCCGGGCCCCCATCATCAACTTCATTTTTTTAAATACAGACCTGGATTTTTTATTTAACTTTTTAGAAGCCTTTGGCCTCCTTAAACCAACGATATATTACACTTATCAATAAATCGACAAATCTAGATTTTTTCCATAAGAGATAATGCGTTAGACAGAGATGGGGCGATCTTTTTTTACATGATTTCACTTATGAGAATATTTGTTACCGCTATTAGACAAGTGTTATACATCGTTGGTTTTGGGGGACCAAAGGCTTCTAAAAAATGAAATAAAAATCCAGGTCCGTATTTACAAAAATGAAGTTGATGATGGGGGCCCGGACACGAAACGTCAGATTTAAAATTTGATACCGCCATCTTATAAAGGAGAAAAAGTGGCAATAATAATGTTAAATTTATTTTATATTATCTCTCGAAATAAAGTCAGGAAAAAATAAAAATGAAATAGCTGATTTTCGGTTTATTACGGATATCTCCGGAAGTAGTCGGAATTTTCTAAATTTCTCAACGGCATATCAATCACCCTTAAATTGCGCAACTTTGCCCCAATTTAAACTTTGCTCTATCTCTTACCGTTTACGAGATCCCAATAGTGAGAAGCGAATTTGTTTCACCCTGTATATGTTACAAATTTCATAGTTTTTTGAGAAAAATTAGTAATGCATTTAGGCTGAATGAACATTTTCGATTTTTGTCAAACACTGAAAAGCGATTTTTGTCAAACACTGAAAAGCAGCAAATTTGAAAATTATAAAAAAAAATTAAATTTTGAAATTTCTCGTATAGATTTTCGAAAACTACATAAAATTTCCTATATCTGTGGAAACTTTCATTGTTTTTTGAGGAAAATAACTAATATTTCAACTGGGCTAAAAAACAGGTCTCGTCTTCAATCAAAACCGGGAAAATGTACAGAGCAGCATATTCCAAGATTACCGAAAACGCTCAAATTTTTCAAATGTCTAAATTAGATTTGTTTAAAATCTACGTGAAATTTCCTATCTATGTTGCAAATTTCATAGATTTTAAAGAAAAATTAGTAATTTTGCATTTAGGCTGAATGAACAGTTTCGATTTTTGTCAAACGCTGAAAAATAGACGTAGCAGCAAATTTGAACACTATAAAAAAAATTTTTGAAATTTCTCGTATAGATTTTCGAAATCTACATAAAATTTCCTATATCTGTGGAAACTTTCATTGTTTTTTTGGGGAAAATTACTAATTTTTCAACCAGGCCAAAAAATAGGTATCGTCTACGTGAAATTTCCCATGTATGTTGAAACCTTCATAGGTTTCTGAGAAAAATTAGGAGTTTTGCATTTAGGCTGAATGAACCTTAAAAGGGGCGCAGTGCAGCATATTTAAAACTAAACATGATTTTTGTATTTTTCGGACTTTGTACAGGATATAATTTCATTAACAACTAGCGTAGTTATCTCGGTTTGACATTAAACCCTAATTTCCAATGGCCAAATAATGGTGCCCGTGGGCTAGAGCCACTCCTGTCCCAATTTTTCAATACACGTAGAATTTTTGTGGCAAAACTACCGCCGCTGATCCAATACATCACGTGAACGCGAACCAACCAAGAACATTTGAGGAAAATTTCTCCCCAGAGCTGAGTAATTATTAAATTTATGCTGATTCCGCATCTTAGTCGGAGCTATGCCGTTCGAATTACAGCAAGATTTACAATATTACCTTGATACGCCTTGCCTAATTCTAATTTATCTGGGGGGAGCGTCTTTGTCTGAGCTACGACTATTGCCGAAAGTATCCGGTTGCAATCGTAAAATTAAATTATGACGTTTATAATGGGCTTAATGGGCTTCCGAACGGGCCTGGCGGGGTTGTAATTGCCCAAGCCAGTCTCGAAATAATATTATTACCGTAATATGGTCGAACCGATGCCGGTATTGAATATTCTAATAATAATAATAATAATAATAATAATAGCCACGTCAGCTGCCTGGTCACTGTAGGTAACCCATTTTATCGCAGCTTAGTAATTACCAACCGACAACGTGTCCAGGTAGTTTCTTACCAAAAAGTATAACCATATGTGTTTGTGTTTGTACATTTATTAAATTTACTTTAAAATATATGCGGAACATGCATATAGCTCAACATATCGGAGACTAACCAGAGCTAACCATATATGCACCTCGATTTGCTTAATACGGAAAGCTAACTCAATTAACCTTCTAGACTAATCAATGCAGATAGGTACGTTCTGAATTCCGGCTCAATATTTTTCCATCAATTAATCCATTCATCTAATCTTGCACTCCTGAATTCAATCTTTCATTTATTCATAGATTCACTCATTCATTATTCGTTCATCGATCTACTTTATCAGTTTAGTCATTCATTGCCAAACCTTGAAAAGGGCACAGGGTTTTCCGCAATGGGGAGGGCGCTAAATCGCATATCTGAGTTAAGAAGGGGGTATTGGCTAGTGTGTATGACGGACTGGGAGGGAATTCTAACACCAGGTTAATCAGAGAGGTATGGGACCTGGGTAACTTGAAGGAAAAGATGGTTATTGGAGGAGACTTCAACGCCAACAATGAGGCCGGGGGTGGAGACACTACGGACGCTAGAGGAGAAGAGCTGCTACTGTGGGCAATCCAATATGACTTCAGATTATATAACGAGGCAGACTCACTTGCAACATTTAGTGGAGCAAGGGGAGAGGGCTGGGTTGACACGACTTGAGGGAAGGGATTAGCTCTGAACAACTAAAAAGTGGAGGAGGAGTCACTAAGTGGCCATCTTTACATTCCCTTCCAACTGGAGATGTGTCTTGGATAGGGGTATAGGCCAAACATTAAGTATAACTTCAGCACGGCCACCTGGGACAAATTTAGAAGAGAAATAGCGAAATACGAGGCCGGCCCACTAGAAATGAAAGAGGAGCTGGAAAACGAAGCCAGGAGTTTTAAGCAGCACCACAGCAAGGCCTGTGGCACCAAAATTAACAAACACCAGGAGGGAGAATTTGTTAACCAGGAATGGTGGAATGGTCAGCTGGAAAGCCAAGACGAATTGGATCAAGTACAAGGGACTTGATCTGGAGAATCTAATGGAGAATGAGAGTTGGAAGCGAATATGAGAGCTCTTGCGTAATCGTAAGAGGCGAAAAAGCGACAATGGACGGGGGAGAAGGGGAAATTACAAAAAAGAAGGATCTAGACCTTTCTCTGATAAAAGAATATCATCCAGACCTGAACAATACAGAAAAAGTTGAAAGGGAGCGCAGCAGACAAGTGGAACACGAGTATAGCATCTACGACAAGGATTTAGAAAAGAAGGAGTTGGAGGAGGCAATAATATCGCTAAAAAAATAAGGCATGAAGATTGGATAATATTCCGAAGGAGGCAGTGAAGCACATATAGAAAGCAAGGAGGGATTGGATCTTGGCAATCTATCGACAATGCTGGAGGACCTCGTGCTTCCCGAAGGCTTGGAAAAGGGCAAAGCTGTGCTGGATACCGAAACTCACGGGAGGATGCAGGCCGATAGGTCTGCTCCCGGTGCTTGATAAAATAGTGAATGTGAAAGTGAGAGAGTGGTACGAAATAAATGAGAAAATGAGTGATGAACAGTATGGCTTTAGGAATGGAAGAGACACTATCCAGGCGATCGAAAGGGTAATCGAAGAAATTCGAAGAGTGGAAGCACTCACTGGTTGTGACGCTGAACCTTACGAATGCCTTTAAGGAAAGGATGGCCATGCCAGGTAGAATGAGAGAAATGCTGTGGGACTTCCTGAATAACAGGAAGGTCCGCAGCGGGGAGGAAAAGAGAATGATAGAACGGGGTTGTCCTCAGGGATCGAGTCTGGGGCCAACCCTCTAGATAGTGTGTATGGAAGGATGGATAAGGAAGCTGGGGAGGGTGTGTATGCTCAAGCCTTTGCCGATGATCAGGTATTAATTATAGAGGGTAAGTCGGCAAAAGAAATTGAACAGAGATGGAAAAACACATGGGAAATCTGCAAGACATGGGAGAGGGAAAGCCGGTCTCGGTACAACCCAGCCAAGACCAAATGTATGTTTGTAGAAGCTAAAGGCTCAATTGCGTGGGGCAAATAGGGGACGAAAGTGTAAGGTGCGATTACTGGTTCGACTTCCTGGGACTAAGGCTCGACACAAAGCTGAATTTTATTGAACATGTAAAATAAGTAAGAGCAAAGGCCGGGGGAATCGTGACAAAGCTGGGGGGCTCTGTAGAATAAAGACAAAGTAAAGTTAATATACGAGCTTGTGATGTATGGATGCGAGATGTGAGGTGAAAGGTCGAAGGATATCAGAGTCCGGAGACAATTGGATGCGACACAGAGGATGTTTCTGGTTATGATGAGTAGAACTTACAGGAGGCGCTGCAGGTGGCAGCTGGAGTGCCCCCGCTGGAGATAGTAGCTGGGGTTAGGAATGCGATGATTAAGGCCAAGAGAATGACTGGATTGTGCGAGAGACAAAGAGCGTGTGTATGGGAATGCCTTGCTACAGTGTCAAGGTGTCTAGAAGAGGAACAGAGGGACAATGTCTTTGAGGATATGGGAGGAGACGAAGGAACAATGGGCCTGGAATGCATATTACAACAAGGGGGAGACTGGGTTTAAAAAACACTGTAGAGTAGTAGCAATGCTACGAAAGCCGAAAACGCAGCGTAAGCTGGTAAACAGGGTACATATGGAAGTTGCTGAACTGAAGAGCATGGGGAAGCGGGTCAGCATAGAGTGGACGAGTAGGGAATATGAGGGGATGAAAGAAGCTCACAAACAGGCAGAAGATGTAAGAGCAGTGAGACTGAATGGGGGATCTTTCAGACTATTGAATGGGAAAGTAATCAGAAAGGAAGAGAATAAGAGAATTTTGAATGAATGGCAAGAAAGGTGGAATGGGAGTGAGAAAGGAAGAGCATTGTATAAAATCTGTAGAGAGGTAGGGAGATATAGGATTGACCTATCTTGCAAGGGGATGCAGCTGGCAACTGGGCATGGAAACGTGGCTAGTTACATAAAGATATTCAGACTCCAGCCCATGGAAGGTATGTGTAGCTGCGGTGTAGGACTGGAAGATGCGGTCCGCGTCAGGGACAGTTACACCTTGGAAGATAGAGTCAGAGTGAGAGAGCGGATGATGAATAAGTTTAGCGGATGGGACAATATACAATGTGTCAGAAGAAGTGCAAAAGGTGAATGACTGGGCAATGGCATCAATCGACGATAATGACTACGTCGGGTGATTAATGCACAGCATTACAATTATGCGAATAGGTTATTGTCCATTAACTTAGGCGGGAGGATCGTTTGAGAAGGACTTAAAGTATGTAATATTAATTAGTCATGAATATATTGTACTGAAAATTTAAATAAATAAAGAGGACAAAGAAGGCTTCTTTCCCCGCTAATTACCCCATCATTATTGTGGTCCTCTTAGCAGGGGATTCTCGTGGTGGGGGGGTTGGTGAAGCAGAGTTGGTTGGGGGTTTCCTTCAGAGTGGGTGACCGATAGGCCGATGCCGAAAGGTGGGAGGCACTAATCAATTCATTCTTCATGTATGTCGAAAATGTTATCGTTTTTCAAAGAAAATTAGTAATTTTCCAATTAAATGTGAAACAACTAATTTCCCTCAAGAAAAGTATGAAATTTACAAAATTGATAGTAAATTTCACGTAGATTCCGAAAATCTAAACTAGACATTTGAAAATGTTAATGGTTTTTCGTAATCTTGAAATATGCTGCTCTGTACATACACTCTCCAAGTTTTGACTGAAAATTAAACCTATTTTTTAGCCTAGTTGAAAAATTAGTATTCTTCCTCAAAAAACAATGAATGTGTCCACAGATATAGGAAATTTTACGTAGATTTCGAAAATCTATGCGAGAAATTTCAAAATTTTCAATTTTTTTTATTATTTTCAAGTGTGCTGCTGTGTGTACTTTTCAGCATTTGACAAAATTGTCTTTGAAGTATATTGATGGAATTGACCATCTTAAAGACCATTCTGAGTTTATTCAAGGCACCTTTAGATGGTCGAACTTTTAAATTGTTGCCTAGTCAGAATCGAGCCGTGGAGTATACAAACTTTCGAGATGACCCTCGTATTTTTCAATTTAAACGCATGCGAAGAGTTTTTTTGAACCAACAAATATACGAGGTGTCTTAAATATGTGTGCATAAGTAACATTTCATTTACTCATTGAGATAGAGGATTAGTTGGACATTGAAAAGTAGGAACAGGACCGGGTCTAGCCCAGCTGTTGCACGCCTGCCGTCCAAAATACCATATTATACGACTGTGAACAAAAAACAGCAGATTTATTATATCTCGACAGAAACCTAGACACGAAACAAGATATGAGAAAATAAAAACCGAAGTCCCTATATAAGTACAAAGAGTACAAAAATAGGTCTTATTCATATTGGCATAACAGGCAGAAAGATCTTAAAAACGAAACTGTTACGAAATAAGCGGAACTTCACTCGGAAATTGAATTTAAAGCTAGATTTGGGGCCCCCAAGTTGGAAGGCCCTATGTCAGCATAGGCTGCTCCTCCCCTGGCACAGATTGCTACCGTTTAAATGAAACTTAGCGATTTCTTTGTTTTCAAAGGAAAACACAGCCAAGTGTTTACTTCTCGATATCGGACAGTGTATTAGAGAGCTCGAGGACGATTTATCTTGTGTGTCGCGATGTGGTTTCGACACTGCACGTCATTAATCTGACGTGGGGCGGCGTCGGCCTTTTGAAGTTCCGTGACGACACGACGTCGTCGTCGCCGTCGATCGATGAGTCGCCTGTTGTGACAACTTCGAGGGGTATAAATGGCTTTGCTTCCCATATTATAATGCGGGAGAAGGGGGAAACGATACCGATACCGACTTTGATCTCCGTTCGATTTATAAGTTTGTTGTCGCGTTACTTACCTTTCATAGCCTAGGAGGGCTATCTTGAATTTTTTGAAATATTTAAATGCAGGTCCGCATTTGATGACGGGGGCCCCCAGAGGCGGCCTAATTAATTAAAATTTGACCGTTGTAATTCGAGCTTCTGTTTACATGCACGAAACGTGAACGCACCCTGTACATGGGGGGGGGGAGGACAAATAGAGAAAACGAAACGACCCGCTAAGACGTCGTCGAGTAATATAATACTCCGATGACATTTCGAAAGGTCAGTTCGAGCCATTACAAAAGGCACAGTAAGCAACTAACCCCTTGCACTTATATATCTTCTTCAAGGGTGATTTCGGCATATCTTTAACATCGAAAATAATACGCCGAACACAATGGCCACCCTTCTTGTACCTCTTAAATGTCACAATAAATTTCTGGGGGGGAATCCGCAATTTTCCTCGACGAATAATTCATATTTTCATAAAGGGAAAACGTTCCTTTGGCCATGATTTAATTGAATATTATTTGTATCCTCGAGGATATTAAAGCTAGTACAGGCCCGGTAATCGTAAAAGAGTGATTGCGAATTTGCCAATAATTAATGAAATATTTCGATATGCAACACTACTGGTTTAAATTCAATAATTTTCAAGTCGTTTGTCATTTGAAAATTGACAACAGGATACTTTTTTTTAATTATATTCAGTTTTTGCTCACCCTATATTTTCGTTAAGAAATTCTTATATATTTTAGTAAATTATCAAAATCTACGTGAAATTTTGAAAAATTTGACACCCAACACTTCTGCTCTAAATTCAATAATTTTCAAGTCATTGTCATTTGAAAAATGACAACAAGATACTTTCTTTGAATTAGTTTCAATTTTTGCTCACCCTGTATATTCATTAGCAAATTCTTATATTTTTACTAAATTATCAAAATCTTCGTAAAATTCTGAAAAATTTGACACCCAACACTACTGGTCTAAATTCAATAATTTTCGAGGCATTGTCGTTTGAAAATTGACAACATGATACTTTTTTGAATTAGTTTCAGTTTTTACTCACCCTGTAAGAAATTCTTACATATTTTAGTAAATTATCAAAATTTACGTAAAATTCTGAAAAATTTGACACCCAACACTACTGGTCTAAATTCAATCGTTTTCAAGACATTGTCGTTTGAAAATTGACAACAGAATACTTTTTGTGAATTGGTTTTTGTTCTTACTCACCTGTATATTCATCAAGAAATTCTTATATTTTAGTAAATTATCAAAATCTACGTGAAATTGTAAAAAATTTGACGCCCAACACAACTGGTCTAAATTCAATAATTTTCTAGACATTGACGTTTGAAAATTGACAACTGGATACTTTTTTGAATTAGTGTGAGTTTTTGCTCACCCTGTATATTAATTAAGAAATTCCAATATATTTTAGTAAATTATCAAAATCTACGTGAAATTCTGAAAAATTTGACACTTAGTACTACTGGTCTAAATTCTACAATTTTCAAGTCATTGTCGTTTGAAAATTGACAACAGAATACTTTTTTGAATTTGTGTCAGCTTTTACTCACCCTGTCTATTCATTAAGAAATTCCTATATATTTTAGTAAATTATCAAAATCTACGTGAAATTCTGAAAAATTTGACACCCACACTACTGGTCTAAATTCAATAATTTTCGAGGCATTGTCGTTTGAAAATTGACAACAGGATACTTTTTTGAATTAGTTTCAGTTTTTGCTCAACCTGTATATTCATTAAAATAAGTTCAACCCTTTACCCTGTATATTCATTAAGAAATTCTTATATATTATAGTAAATTATCAAATTCTACGGGAATTTCTGAAAAATTTGACACCCAACACTACTGGTCTAAATTCAATAATTTTCAAGACAATGACGTTTGAAAATTGACAACAGATGATATATTTTTGAGTTAATGTCAGTTTTTGCTCACCCAGTATATTAATTAGGAAATTCCTCTATATTTTAGTATATTATCAAACTACGTGAAATTCTGAAAAGTTTGACACCAACACTACTGGTCTAAATTCAATAAATTTCAAATCATTGTCGTTTGAAAATTGGCAACAGGATACATTTTTGAATTAGTTTCAGCTTTTACTCACCCTGTATATTTATTAAAAAATGTCTGTATATTTTAGTAAATTATCAAAATCTACGTAAAATTCTGAAAAATTTGACACCCACACTACTGGTCTAAATTCAATAATTTTCGAGGCATTGTGGTTTGAAAATTGACAACAGGATACTTTTTTGAATTAGTTTCAGTTTTTGCTCAACCTGTAGTTCAACTCTTTACCCTGTATATTCATTAAGAAATTCTTATATATTATAGTAAATTATCAAATTCTACGGAAAATTCTGAAAAATTTGACACCCAACACTACTGGTCTAAATTCAATAATTTTCAAGGCATTGACGTTTGAAAATTGACAACAGATGATATCTTTTTGAATTAGTGTCAGTTTTTGCTCACCCAGTATATTAATTAGGAAATTCCTCTACATTTTAGTAAATTATCAAACTACGTGAAATTCTGAAAAGTTTGACACCAACACTACTGGTCTAAATTTCATAAATTTCAAGTCATTGTCGTTTGAAAATTGACAACAGGATACTTCTTTGAATTAGTTTCAGCTTTTACTCACCCTGTATATCCATTAAGAAATTCCTGTATATTTTAGTAAATTATCAAAATCTACGTGAAATTCTGAAAAATTTGACACCCAACACTACTGGTCTAAATTCAATAATTTTCAAGTCATTGTCGTTTGAAAATTGACAACAGGATACTTTTTGTAATGAGTTTCTGTTTTTGGTCACCCTGTATATCTATTAAGAAATTTTTATATATTTTAGTAAATCATGTGAAATCCTCAAAAGTTTGACACCCAACACTACTGGTCTACATTCAATCGGTTTCGAGGCATCGACGTTTGAAAATTAACCAAAGGATATATTTTTTTTAAATTAGCTTCAGTTTTTGCTCCCCCTGCATATTCATTAAGAAATTCCTATATATTTTGGTAAATTGTCAAAATCTACGTGAAATTGTGAAGAATTTGACACCCAACACTACTCATTTTCGAGTCATTGACGTTTGAAAATTGACAACAGGATACGTTTTCTGAATTAGTTTCAGTTTTTCCTCACCCTGTAAAATCGTTAAAAAAAATCTATACATTTTAAGTAAATCATCAACATTAACGTGAAATTTTGAAAAATTCGACACCCAACACTATCGGTCTAAATTCAATCGGTTTCGAGACATTGACGTTTGAAAATTGACAAAAAGGATATTTTTTTTAAATTAACTTCAGTTTTTGCCCATCCTGTATACTCAATAAGAAATTCCTATGTATTTTAGCAAATTATCAAAATTTGACATCCAGCACTTTTGGTCTAATTTCAATCGGTTTCGAGACATTGACGTTTGGAAATTGACATTTTGGATTTTATGACAACCACGGGAGTAACTTTAGTGCGAAACGAATTGCGCTTTTCCATCTTAATTTGACGCACTCTATGTGATAACGTTGATTTCCGGTTTAACCGGAAGTTGACATTTTTGGATTGAACCGGAAATTAATATCGGTCGATAGCTTAGGAAAAACTGAGATCGAAGAGCACATACCGTTAGTATAATTCCACGTCTTGCCGTTTAATCGGAAATGTCAATTTTGAAACGTCAGTGTCTTGAAAACAATTGAATTTAGACTCATATTTTGATATGATATGCAGTTTTACTCACCCTGTATATTAAAACGTGTTTTTCTGGTGGTTTTTTAAATACGTTTAAATTAGGTTTTAATTTTTTTCCTCACTTAATGGGCTCTCAAAGCGCCAATGAAACTAGCCATATTACTTACTATAAGAAACAAAAGCGCATACATACTCTCTTCTTTATTACCATTACAGCAACTGACAATGTAACATAAGCCCTTGGACTAAATTAAATTGAATATTATACTCTAGCGGAGAAGCGCATATGGATTTGTAATCCGAGAGCGTACGTAACATATAACATACACTATTTTTCTTTAGTATGACCCCCAGTATGATTGAAGCATCAATTATTGCACTGACCATTTCAGTCATGATTATCAATATATTTCTCGAATGGAAAAATAGTCCAAGCACAAAGCCCTCGCATCACTTGCATCAAGTATTTAATAAAACCTAGCCACCCCATTAATAAACCCGAATAAGATATCAATAATAGGCCCCCCCCCCCCCCCACCAGCCGGAAACACACATAATCTCGGATTATAATACTAACAAAAACACCGGAATGAAACTTAGAGCTAAGAGGGTGAAATTATAAATTCGGGACTTGCTGCCGACTTACGTCGATCAAACGGCCGCCCCGCCACCGCCCCCCTTCAACGGTGGTGTGCCCCGCGAAACGAGGAACAAAGCTGGGGGTGAGGAGGGGGGATGCGACGCTCATGTACAAGAGGGCAAACTGCCGCCCCCTCGGGTGGTCGAATATGTGTTGTGTTTTGTACGTTCCGTATTTCGGATCTTGCGGATAACTTCCGAAATCCGGAGACCGCTATAATAGCTCGATTTTATTATGCTATACGGGGCGATGTTAAAGACGCGTCCCGAACTTTGCCAGACGTGAAGTGTCAATAAATATAAACATATGCATTTTCAAATAAAAAAAAATAATACTTTCGTCATCAATTCTTTGCATTCCTCTAGAATTATCTAAACCAGTGACGGAGTTAGAGGGGTCCAATTTCTACGCCAATGGTTTTATTTAAACAGTGGAACCGAAATGCTACAATATATTGACATGGCCGTTCCGCTCCCCCGATTTATACTCCACTGATTTTTTATGGGGTCATTTGAAAAATAGCCGTTTTCGATATTGTAATTTTGTTTTAATTAGAGGAGGAGCCTATTTATGAATGTACAGGGTGAATAAAAATCGCGTAGCATATCTAACTTGTATTTTGCGATATCGCAAAAAATATATAAAGGTTCAATCAAATTTTTAAAGGAACAATATTCAAAAAGGTGTCAATAATGAAAATTCAAAAAAAATCGACACAAAAATATTCGAAAAAAATATAAAACATTAAAAAGGAAGAGAAAATCTATACAGAACTAAAGATTATGCCAAATTCGTGAAGAAATAGTACTTAAAGAAAAATTTTAAAACTTTATTATTAAATAATACAAGTTTCATTGAAACGAAGCATGTTAAAAAGTATAAGTTAATAAATAAACAAAAATATCGTAATAATAAAAGGCAAAAAAATCACCGATAAAATATATAAAAAATAAAGAGGAAGCCTATAAAAAACAAATAAAAGTTACATCAAATTTGTGAAGAAACTATATTTAAAAATGCCTGTAAACTAATTAATAAAAATATATTAATGAGAGTAAACAAAAAAAATCGAAACACAAAATAAAACTTTAAAAGGGAACTAGAAAACTGTATAAAACAAAATAGAATTATGCTAAATTTGTGGAAAAATGGTATTTAAAAGGAACAGAATTTTGGAAAATTTTATTCCTGAAGAAAACAGTTTTCGTTCACAAAAAGCATGTTAAAAATTGGAAATGAATTAATTAATAAAAAGTAGTTGATATTAAAAGACAGAAAAATCTTTGCCAAAAAATAAGAAACTAAACAGGAAGATGAACTCTATAAAGAATAAAGAAGAGTTACACCTAAATTTGTGAAGGAACAGTATTTAAAAGAACGATAAAAAATCGGAAAAAAAATCGCTGATTAAAATATGAAACATTAACCAAAAATAATGAAAGACGCAACAAAAATTAAAATGAAGTTTATCATTGAAGAACATAAGTTGTATTGACACAAACTATGTTAAAAGATGTCAGTAATAAAGAGATAAGAGAATCATCGACAAAAATATAAAAAAATGAAACAGGAAGATGAGTTCTATAAAAAACAAAGAAGAGTTACACCTAAGTTTGTGAAGGAACAACATTTAAAAGAACTGAGGAAGAAGAAATCAAATTAAAACCACAAATTGACTAATTTGTGTTAAAAATTATAAATTAATTAATGACAAAATGTCAATAATAAAAGTACAAAAAAATCAGAACAAATTTCGTTGATAAAAATACAAAACATTAACAAAAAAGAAAAAAGGACGGCGAGAGAACAACAAAAATTAAAATGGACTTTATTATTGAAAACAAAGTTTTATTGATACAAACCATTTTAAAAGATGTCAGTAATAAAGAGATCGACAAAAAGATAATACATTAAACAGGAAGATGAGTTCTATAAAGAACAAAGAAATGTCGCAAAAATTATGAATTTAGCACTAAGAAGATGTTAAAAACAAAAAGTAGATAAAAATCAGAAAATGTGTCAATAATACAAACATAATTTATATAAAAAGACAACAATAACGCCAAATTTTAAAAGCAGCGCGTGAGGACCTTTAAAAAATAGTTTAATAATGAAGAATATAGTCACACCCTGTTAAAATTTATAAAAATATGTCAATATCAAAAGTACAAAAATCAGAAAAATTATTTATTAAAAAATAAAAACCTGAAAAGTAGAAGATTATATAAGATAAAAACAAAATTAGAAAAAAAAGAACGATAAAAATGTAAAAATTGAAAAGAGTGTGTATATAATGTATATAATTACGCTAAACTTGAAAAAGAACAAAATATAGAAGAATGGCAAGAGAAGAAAGAACAATTAATCAATTAAATATTTTATTATCGAAGAAAAGGAACATCTATAGATATGAACTTAATATTAAAAAGATGTATGGTAAAAATTAAAATGTAAAAAAATTGATAAAAACTAACAAAAGCAAATGCAAACTAACTATGAAACAATATGAAAATTAAAATCTTTAGAACAGACAAGTCCAATCTCTCCAATAATATAAAGATAAGAAATTTGAAAAGAAAAGAAATTATGATAAAAATTACACATTAATAGTACCTAAAGAAAAAAAAATTATTAAATAATACAAGTGTCATTGACACGAAGCATGTTAAAAATTATTAGTTATTTAATAAACAAAAAAATCGCAATAATAAAAGGGCAAAAAAATCACCGATAAAATATATAAAAAAATAAAGAGGAAGTCTATAAAAAAACAAATAAAAGTTACATAAAATTTGTGGGGAAACTATATTTAAAAAAGCCTGTAAACTAATTAATAAAAATAGATTAATAATGAGAGTACACAAAAAAATCGAAACATAAAATAAAACTTTAAAAAGGAACTTAGAACTGTATAAAACAAAATAGAATTATGCTAAATTTGTGGAGAAACGGTATTTAAAAGGAACATAATTTTCATTGACACAAAGCATGTTAAAAATTGTAAATTAATTAATTAATAAAAAGGAGTCGATATTAAAAGACAAAAAAATCATTGCCAAAAAATAAGAAATTAAACAGGAAGATGAACTCTATAAAGAACAAAAAAGAGTTACACCTAAATTTGTGAAGGAGCAATATTTAAAAGAACGATAAAAAATCGAAAGAAAATTGCTGATAAAAATATGAAACTAAACCAAAAATAAGAAAAGAAGCAACAAAAATTAAAATGAAGTTTATTATAGAAGAACATAAGTTGTATTGACACAAACTATGTTAAAAGATGTCAGTAATAAAGAGATAAGAGAATTATCGACAAAAATATAAAAAATTAATCAGGAAGATGAGTTCTATAAAAAAACAAAGAAGAGTTACACCTAAATTTGTGAAGAAACAACATTTAAAAGGACTGAGGAAGAAGAAATCAAATTAAAACCACAAATTGACTAATTTGTGTTAAAAACTATAAATTAATTAATGACAAAATGTCAATAATAAAAGTACAAAAAATCAGAACAAAATTCGTTGATAAAAATACAAAACATTAACAAAAAAGAAAAAAGGACGGCGAGAGCACAACAAAAATTAAAATGGACTTTATTATTGAAAAAAAAGTTTTATTGCCACAAACAATTTTAAAAGATGTCAGTAATAAAGAGATCGACAAAAAGATAATAAATTAAACAGGAAGATGAATTCTATAAAAAAAAAGAAAAATCGCAAAAATTATGAATTTAGCACTAAGAAGATGTTAAAAACCAAAAGTAGATAAAAATCAGAAAATGTGTCAATAATACAAACATAATTTATATATACAGACAACAATAACGCCAAATTTTAAAAGCAGCGTGTGAGCACCATTAAAAAATAGTTTAATAATGGAGAATATAGTCAAACCCTGTAAAAATTTATAAATTAAATAATAAAAAATATGTCAATAACAAAAGTACAAAAATCAGAAAAATAATCTATTAAAAAATAAAAACCTAAAAAGTAGAAGATTATATAAGATAAAAACAAAATTAGAAAAAAAACGATAAAAATGTAGAAATTGAAAAGAGTGTGTATATAATGTATATAATTACGCTAAACTTGAAAGAGAATAAAGTATAGAAGAATGGCAAGAGAAGAAAGAACAATTAATAAATTAAATATTTTATTATCGAAGAAAAGGAACATCTATAGATATGAACTTAATATTAAAAAGATGTATGGCAAAAATTAAAATGTAAAAAAATTGATAAAAACAAACAAAAGCAAATGCAAACTAACTAAGAAACAATAGGAAAATTGAAATCTCTATAACAGACAAGTCCAATCTCCCCAATAATATAAAGATAAGAAATTTGAAAAGAAAAGAAACTATGATAAAAATTACAAATTAAATAATACAATACGTCAATTAGATAATTATAAAAACTATAAAAGTATCAAAGATGGAACTATATAAAATTAAAAAGTAAAAGTAATTATATACGAAACACACAAAAGCGAATACAGACACAAATAAATACCAGCGTACAAATGATGCAAAAATAAAAAATGAGAAAAAAAACCTGTAAAAATAAAATATGCCAATAAGACTAATACAAAATCATGCAAGAATCAAAGACAGAACAATAAAAAGTTAAAAAAGAAAAAAGGAATTGAATAAAAACAAAAATAAAAAAGAAAGACATGTAGAAAATAAAAAGGTGCCAGTAACAAAAGTACAAAATAGTGCAAGAATCAATTATGGAACTACAGACACAAATAGAAAGTAACGCAAAAAAATTAACATTGAAAATGTTTCTAGGCATTATGACCTCATATAAAATGATCGTATTTACAGCCCAATAAAAATATCTGCTCTATTTTCATATCTAATGACGTAAGCTTTTCAATTAAAAATTCCATTTCGAACAAGTAGAAACCGGAAGAAAAATTCCATTAAAACTACCGCAAAGGAACGGCTATGGGATTAACCGGGAAAAAAATCCCTCAAAAATGAATTCTGTGAAAATGACCGTGCCGGATTAAAGTAAAGAACTTGATATAGAGATACGGATTTTTGGCCGCAAAGAGATCGTATGTATTTAAAGCTTTTAGGGCAGGAGGACTGGGAGGGAGCCTTCCATTGCCAGGGCCGCGTAATTAAGAAGGGGTGGAAATTCATCGGGACGGACTTTATTAAAATAAAGCAGATTTCGGTTCTTTGCCCGTCTTAGTCAGGGATCAGACTATATTAAAACTGTCTATAATATGTTGGCACCGTGGGGAGACGAATAAACTAACCTATCTTGCTCTAACTATGGCTATATATACCAACGCCGCATCCCCTCTCCTCTCCATCCTACCAAGCCACGCCTACCGGTTTCCTAACGGACTTTGGGTTAGTAGCTACAACGTGAGTAGGCGTGGCTTGGTCAGATGTACAGTGGAGGGGATGCAGCTTAAATATATGTATATATAGGACCAGGTGGAGTAAAATAAATTAGTCTAGTCGTATTTTGATGGTTCTAACGTGGATGGCCAAATGAGCATAGAATATATATTTGCTAATTTTGTAGTGATTTTATTTCTAATTTAACGTCCTTTTTTTCCCGTTCGCCGCAGACACATAAGCATATGCCCCGGTGACAAATTCAAAAATAATATACGACAGATATGTCGTCGGGGCCCGCCAAAGTGGAGTGGCGGAGCCCCATTTCAATTTCCCGGCGGTAAATTCGATTTCGATGACCGCACCGACGACCGATCCCGTATATAGTGTGACGTTCGCGTTGAGTGGAAAAAACGATTCGTCGGTCCCTTTTTCGACTTCTTCGCCCTCTTTCCGTTCGTTTTACGATGTTTATTGTGCTTTTCGTATTGCGCGACCTATGCAAATTCGAAGATCTTTCGATCAGCTAGTATTTGTTCGGGGCAGCGATCGGACCGTATTGTCTGTGTCAAATCTTTTGCCGTCATAATTGGCCATTATGTAAAAACAAAATACTATAGTCTAAAGTAAATTGTATATAAATTTCAAAAATCTATTTGCCTTAATCGTGTCATGAATTTTCCAGCACTTCGTAAAACAAATTTAACCTCTAATTGGAAAAATACACATTTTGCTCGAAAGGTTCTAAAAATATTGGAAAAGAAAGAAAAAATTATGCAGATTCCGAAAATCTACACGAGACTTTTGGCAATTTTCGAGTTTTTCCATAATCTTCAAACATAGTGCCCTATTCGCTTTTAGACACCTTGACAAAAATTGAAACTTATTTTCACCTTTAATGAAAATATAGTAATTTTCCTCAAAAACTTCTACAAATTTACAAATATATAGGAAATTTTGTGCAGATTTCGAAAATCAATAGTGCAATTATGAGAAGTTGTTAGTTTAGTCGCAAACGTCAAATATGCTGCTCTATGCACTTTCCGGTATTTCATAAAACAACTAAATCTTTTTTCACTCTAATTGGAAAAATACGAAGTTTTTGTCGAAAAGCTCTAAAAAGATTGGAAAAGAAAGAAAAATTTATACAGATTTTGAAAATCTACACGAGCATATTGGCAATTTTCGAGTTTTTCTATAATCTTCACATATAATGCCTTATTCACTTTCAGACGCCTTGACAAAAATTGAAACCTATTTTCACCTTAATTGAAAATATACTAATTTTCCTCAAATCTATTTACAAATTTTCGAGTATATAGGAAATTTTGTGCAGATTTCGAAAATCAATGGTGCAATTATGAGAGATTGTTAGTTTTGTCGCAAACGTCACATATGCTGCCCTATGCACTTTCCGATATTTCGTAAAAAAAATAAACCTTTCTTCACTCTAATTGGAAAAATATTAATTTTTGTCGAAAAGCTCTGAAAATTTTGAAAAAGAAAGGAAAATTTATGTAGAATCCGAAAATGTACACGAGGCTTTTCGCAAATTTTCGAGTTTTTTCATAATCTTCAAATACAGCGGCCTATTTACTTTTAGACACCTTGACAAAAATTGGAACTTATTTTCACCTTAATTGAAAATATACTAATTGTCCTTAAAAACGTCCACAAACTTTCAAATAAATAGGAAATTTTATGCGGATATCGAAAACCAATGATGTAATTATGAGAAATTCTTAGTTTTGTAGTAAACGTCAAATATGCTGCCCTATGCACCTTTAGGCTCTACGTACAAAAAATAAACATTTCTTCACTCCAATTGAAAAAATTCTAATATTTATTAAAAACCTCTGAAAATATTGAAAAGTTAACGCAAAATTTACGTAGATTTCGAAAATCCACACGAGAATTCCAAGACTTTTCCAGTTTTTCAATAATCTTCAAACTTAATGCCATATTGATTTTTTTGAAACCTATTTTCACCTTAATTAAAAATATATTAATTTTCCTTGAAAATGCCTTAAAATTTCCAAAAATACAGAAAATTTTGTTCAGATTTCGAAAATCAATAGCGCAACTATGAGAAGTTTTTAGTTTTGCCGCAACCGTCAAATATGCTGCCCTATGCACTTTCAGGCACTTTGTACAAAATGTAAACCTTCTTTCACTCCACTTGAAAAAATATTAATCTTTATAGAAAACCTTTGAAAATATTGAAAAGTAACGCAATATTTTCGTAGATTCGAATATCCATATGAGAATTGTAAAACTTTTCCAGTGTTTCCATAATCTTCAAACATATTACCTTATGCTTTTTCCCACACCTTGACATAAATTGAAACCTATTTTCACTTTAATTGAAAATATATTAATTTTCCTTGAAAATGTCTTAAATATTTCGAATAAACAGGAAATTTTATGCAGATTTTGAAAATCAATAAAGCAATAATTATGAGAAGTTCTTAGTTTTTCCGCAACCATCAAATTTGCTACCCTATACAGCTTTAGGCACTTGGTACAAAATTTAAACCTTTCTTCACTCCAATAAAAAATATATTAGTCTTTATCAAAAACCTCTGAAAATATTTAGATGTAACGCAAAATTTACGTACATTTCGAAAATAGATTCGAGAATTCTAAGACTTTTCCAGTTTTTCCATAATCTTCAAATATATTGCCTTATTCATTTTCCAACACCTTAACATAAATAGAAACCTATTTTCACCATAATTGAAAATATATTAATTTTCCTTGAAAGTGTCTTAAATTTTTCAAATAAATAGGAAATTTTATGCAGATTTTGAAAATCAATAAAGCAACTATGAGAGGTTCTTAGTTTTTCCACTACCGTCAAATTTGCTGCCCTATACATCTTTAGGCATTTGCACAAAATTTAAACCTTTATTCACTCCAATTAAAAATATATTAATCTTTATCAAAAACCTCTGAAAATATTGAGATGAAACGCAAAATTTACGTAGATTTCGAAAATAGATTCGAGAATTCTAAGACTTTTCCAGTTTTTCCATAATCTTCAAACATATTGCCTTATTCATATTCAGACACCTTGACAAAAATTGAAACCTACTTTCACCTTAATTGAAAATATAATAATTTTCCTTGAAAATGTCTTAAAATTTTCGAAAATACAGGAAATTTTGTGTAGATTTCGAAAATCAATAGCGCAACTATGAGAAGTTCTTAGTTTTGCCGCAACCGTCAAATTTGCTGCCCTATACATCTTTAGGCATTTGGACAAAATTTAAACCTTTCTTCACTCCAATTAAAAATATATTAATCTTTATCAAAAACCT
>MU190103.1:25032-39941 GCA_016904865.1 Pissodes strobi
TTTTCTTTACGATCATGTTTGCCTCTATTTTCGCTTATGACTACCTTTCTCATGTGTCTGTTTTAAGTGCTTTATTGTTTCCAATAATTCTTGTTTCTTTTATAATTTTGAATGCTTTCTTTTTCTCATATTTTTTTTTTCTAGGCGATATTTTATGTCTCTTTTTGTATTTCTTATTACATTTCTGGTCGCCCTTTCTCATTGTGCCTCTTTTTTACGTTTTAATATAACCCATTTCTTCTCTTGTTTCTCGTCTTGATTTGTTCAGTCCCTTTTCTATTTCTTCATGCCCTGTTTTCTTTGGTTTCTATCTCGTTTCATTTTCTACTTATCGCTAAATTTAATGAAAGTTTGGTATTGTCTCTATTCAAGATTTTTCGTTGTACTATCTTTATACTTTAGTCTTAATTTTGTTTATTATTTTTTATATTTTTACTTATCTCTGTTTTTACAAGATATTTTTGAAGTGAAACTTCTTTAGCGAGGGTAAAGTCAGAAAAATGAAACGCTTACCAAAGTTGAAACGGTTATCAAAGTGAAACGCCCCTTTAATTAAGCATGTTCCAGTATAGCTAGAATTTTCAAGACATGTAGCCGGGGTAAAATGAGGATCTTGATTCAGTACGTCCCCCCCCCCCCCCCCCCCCGGGTCGGCCAGGAAAGGGGGAAGAAGAAAAACTAAAATAATTCATTTTGGGAGGAGCTACGGGGTCAAAATTGTTGGTAGGTGCGCTTCATGGGCTACCTTTGATCATTATACCCCCACCTCCCCTGATACCCAAAAATGTTCGAAAAAATGGAGAAAATTGAAAAAAACGAAAAAAAAATGTTCGGAAAGTTAATAAAAGTATTAGAAATAAGGAATATAAATTAATAAAAAAAAAGTTAAAGAACGCGGGTTTCGGCGAAAAAAGGCGAAGGAGTTCAGCTACCAGATCGGGGTAGGCAAAAATAAAAAAAAAAAAAAAAAAAAAAAAACAAAAATGTTTGAAAAAAATTATAAAAAATTTAAAAAAACGTAAGAAAATGTTTGAAATGTTAATTAAAGTATTATAAATCAAAAGAAGAAAAAAATAAAAAATAAAATAAAAAAGATTGTTCGGGTTAGTTTGGGTTATAAAGGTAATAAAAGTATTATAAAACGAAATAAGAAACATAAATTAATGAAAAAAAAGTTACAGAAACGCGGGTTTCAGCGAAAAAAGGCGAAGGAATTCAGCTACCAGGTCGGGGTTGGCAAAAATAGAAAGAAAATAATAATAAAAAACAAAAATTTTGGAAAAAAATCAGAAAAAATTGAAAAAAACGTAAGAAAATGTTTGAAATGTTAATTAGAGTATTATAAAATAAAATAAAAAAAAAAATAAAAAATAAAATAAAAAAAGACTGTTTGGGTTAATAAAGGTATTACTAAATCAAATATGAAAAAAAAAATGATTAAAGAAAAAAAAATTGTTCGAAAAGTTAATAAAAGTATTATAAAACGAAATAAAGGGAAAATAATAATAATAAAAAAAAGTTAAAACGAAATTTTTCTACAAAAAAAGTTGAAAAAAATTTAAAAAAGTGTCGAAACCGGGGGGGGGGGGGGGGGGGGTTGTACAAAAATATACACTCAATTCCTAATATCTCTTTCAATCACTTCAGTTGTATGCTTATAAAGGTGATTCCACGGGTGATTCACATAATTTTTTTATCAAATCATTTTTACATTTATTTTACATCTTAACTCCTTGTTTCCGTCTCATATTTAGCCTTTATGTGCCTTTGTTTAATTTCTAATCAATCCTAGGTCTTTTGTTTTTCTGTTCGGTCATTTTTGCGTCTCTCAATATTTTGTTTTTTTTTTGTCATTTTTCCAGGGTTTCTTGATTTGATCATTTTGTCTCTTTTACAACTTCCTGTAAGCTTTCCATTTTTTCGTTTCTCTTCTGATTATTTTGTCTCATTTATTAATTTTTTTAATACCTCTTTTGTTAAGATTTCTCATGTCGTCTCATTTTTCTAATTATTTTTGTCGCTTTTAATTCTTAACATTTGATTTCTTTCTAATCATCTTTGTAACTTGTTCTACTCTCCTTCAAAATATCTTTTCTTTCCAATAATATTCATCTTTTTTATTCCTAAAAACTTGTTTCGCTCTTGTCTTTATGTGTCATTTTTCTTTTCGGTATTTCTTTTGCACCCTATTACCTTTGTTCTAAGTATTCACTACTAGATATCTCTATTATTTCCGATAACTGTTGCCCTTTTTTACTTTCTAATGCTTTTCTTGTGAGATATCTTTGTTTTGTTATTTTTCCGTTTAATCATTAACACCTTTTTAATTTTTAACCGCTTGTCCTCTTCTTTTAATTACTACATTTCTGTGTTTTCTTTCTGATTATTTCTGCCTATTTTTCTACGTCCTATAACTTTTAGTTTAAGTTTTCTCCTCTTTTTCTTCTAAGTGGTTTTTTTCTTTCTAATTTTTGGCCTCATTTCATTCTCCGTCTAGGTGTTTTTTTCTTTCTCTTCATTTTTGTACTAATTCTTAATAACTCGCTTCTGCTTGTTTCTCTTTTATGAGTTTTTGTTTCCATTTTGTCCCTTTTCCATTTCTTGCTTTGCAAATTTGTTTGTTTTTCTTGGGGAATCTGTTTTTTAAGCATTATTGGTGCATTTTTGAATTCTTAAACACCTTGTGTCCTTCTTCTGATTATTCTTGTCTTTCTATTTACTTGTTATTGCTTTTTTTGTAGGTTAGTCTATCATCATGCCTATTTTTTCAAATCAACTTTGTCTCTTTTTTTACTGGTTCATACCCAGTTTTCTTCTGTTCGTTCAGATCATTTTGTCTCATTTATAATTCCTTATTATTATCATTTTTGAAAGCCTTCTCGTGTTTCTCTTCTAGAAGTTTTCTTCTTTTCGATAACTGTTACTTATTACTTCTTAATATATATCATGCATGATTTCTTTGTTTTCTTCTAGGCGTCTTTTTCTTCTTCAATTAGTTTTTAACAATTTATTTACATATTTTTTTTCTTTGCTAAGCACCTATGCTTTGTTTCTGTTGTTATTGATTTAGGATCATGTTTGCTTTTTTCTGCTCGATCATTTTCCCCCTATTTTACTTCTTATCGCCACGTTTCTTTCTCTTGGGCTTTTTTAAAAATATCATTATTATTATTACCTTCCTCTTGTGTCTTAAGTGTCTTTTTCATTATCATTCATTCTTGTTTCTTTTATAATCTTGAATGATTTCTTTTTCTCTTATTTTTCTCTTAGGCGACATTTTATATCTCTTTTTGTACTTCTTTACGCATCTGGTCACCGTTTCTCATTGTACCCCTTTCTTACGTTTTAATACAAGCTATTCTCTTGTTTCTCTTCTAAATTTTTTTCAATCACTTTTCTATTTATTCAAGGCTTGCTTTCTCTGTTTTTTTTTCTTCTCATTTTATACTTATCGCTATTTTTATTGTAGGTTTTCTATTGTTTCTATTCAAGATTTTTCGTTCTACTATATTTTTATTTTATATTTAGGTTTATTTATTAATTTTTATCTTTTTGCTTTCGAATCATATTTTCCTCTTTATACAAGAAATTTTTTTCATAAAATCATTTTGGCCCATATTTTACATCTTAACGCCTTGTTTACATCTCATGTTTATGTTTTATATGTCTTTATTTAATCAATTGTAGGTCTCTTTGTTTTTGTTTTCGATCATTTTTGTTTATCAATATTTAGTTTTTCTTTCATTTTCATCGTTTTGTCTCTCTTCGGCTTCCTGCAAGCTTTCTATTGTTTAATTTCCTTTCTAATTATTTTTGTCCATTTTTTTATTTTTTCATTACTTTTCTTGTTTCATCTGAAAGTCTTATTTTTCCAATTATTGTTATCGTTTTTAATTCTTAACAACTTGTTTCCTTTTCAAATAATGTTTGCTTCTTTTTTCTACTTAGTAATTGATTTTAGTCTGCTTCGATATTTTTTCTTTCTAACAAAATTTTCATATTTTTTTGTTTCGCCCTTGTTTTTCTTCTAAGAATTTTCTTTTTTGAATATCTTTTGCGTCTTATTGTCATTTTTGTAAGTATTCATTACTAGATGTCTTTAGTCTTTCCGATAATTGTTACCCCTTTTTACATTTTAATACATTTCTTACAAGATTTTTTGTTTTCTTCTAGGCGTCTTTTTCTTTTTAATTATTAATACCTTTTTAATTTTTAAACGCTTGTGCTCTTCTTTTATTTCTATTTTCTGTGTCATTGTTTTTTATTTCTATCTATCTTTTTACTTCCTACAACTTTTATTTTAAGTTTTTTTCTTTCTCTTCTAACTGACTTTTTTCATTCTAATTTTATTTGCCTCATTTTATTCTTCTTCTAGGTGATTTTTCTTTCCCTTCATTTTTTACATCTTTTTCCTTTATGAGTAATTCTTGCCTTTTTGTCTCTTTTCCTCATTTCCATTTGCTTTGCAGGTTTCCTGTTTACCTAAGGCGTCTGTTAATAATTATTATTGTTGCATTTATACTCTTAACATCTTGTTCCCTTCTCTTGTTTATTCTTGTCTTTTTATTTACCTGTTATTGCCTTTTTGGTAAGTCAGTCTGTCATGGTACCTGTTTTTTCAAATCAAGTTTGTCTCTTTTTACTGCTTCATACCCAGCTTTCCTCTGTTGTATTTTTTCGTTCAGATTATTTTGTCTCTTTTATAACTCCTCGATTTTGAAAGCTTTGTCCTGTTTTCCTTCTAGGAATCTTTTTTTTCCTTCCGATAACTGTTACCTCCTTCTTACTTTTTAATTAATTTCTTGCAAGATTTCTTTGTTTCCTTCTATACGTATTTTCCTCTTCAATTAATTTTTAACATTTTGTTTTGATTCTGTTGTTGTTGATTTTATTAGGATCATTTTTGCTTCCTTTCTCTGTTCGATCATTTTTGGCATCATTTTACTTATTAACACCATATTTCATTCCCTTGCGCTTTTTTATAAATTAAGCTTTAAGCTCCTTAAACATCGATCGATATATAATTTGTTGAGCGTTCCTGGTAAACCGCTTATTTACCGTAGGTGCGCAGGCAACACAACATACACGTCTAATATTTTTAATGCTATTAATGCTACGAGATGCGCTCAAAAATTATTAATCAAATCAATAAAACTAAGATGTTTCGACTCAATTGTGATATGTAGCTAACTTAAACGTGAAAAGCATATTAATCGTTTCTGCATGTCTCTATACTTCAATTTTCTAATATTTTATATGTTTCGATATATCAATAAATATCAATAAATTTGCTACAATTTAGCCAAATCGAAAAGCATCACGTAAGACAGCGCGTAAAAATCGAAAAACATAAATCGACTGGCCGATGGCAATCGTCCTGTTGTTATTTCACTTAATTTAAACGGGTTCGACGTGATTCTTTCCGACGCATCAATCACGTTAAATCGAATTTATAAAATAATGCCCGTGGACGAAGGCAAAAGCCCAAAACAGAAGAAAAAGGTCAAACGTATCTCTCGAAATGTCGCATCCAATCAGACTAATCGCTCGTGTTTACCAAGGCATAAACAAGTCACCAAGAGAGCAGCGGAGTGGTCGGTGTTTGACTTACTTTGTTGTTGCGACGTTGCGACTTCTCTTCACACTCGAGTTGGCCTTTACGACGACGACGTCGAACGTGGTGGCCCCGGCATACCGTGAATTTTTCGAATAATTATTATTAAACTTTTTGTCGAGGTGGGTGGCGAGCTATGTAATTTTCGAATTACCTATTATTACTAGCGATCGATTTCGTTTGATGCGATATTGTTGCTTTAAGTGAAACGGATATCGAACGTGACTATTGATAACACTTTAAGTGCATTGTGTCTTTAAGATGTAAACGCTTCAGCGATTAAACGAATTTTATGTAAATTTGGAAAATATTGCATTGAAAACTTTCTGTCTCTCCATCACAGCACTAATAGAATGCAGGGGAGAATCGAATTATAAAGAAATTTGAAATTTTCGCTTTGGCTACAATATGGCACAGTTGATTTTAATTAAAAAGGCACACCGTGATATCTGAAACATACAAAAATTGTATAAAAATGGAACAATGTTGAGAAATTCTGAAAAAGTATTCATATAAACATAAACAATTGCAATTGCAATTTTCGGACAACCTCCCTTTTAAGGCTTTTTCATATTTAATATTATTTCTATTCTAAATCATCTGTTTTTCTTCTAAGCTTCTTTCCTGCTTTTGATTATTTTTATAATTTTTCAATTTTTTAATGGCTTATTCCATTCACTTGTTTCTTCACTAGGCGTTTGTTTCCTGTCTGGCCAATCTTGTTTCTTTTTAATTTTGATGATTTTTCCTGCAAACCCTTTTTTGTTTAGTTTCTAGACGTATTTCTCCTCTCTACCTAGTTTTATGATTTTTTCTACTTCTTCGCTTTTCTTTCTTCTAGGGTGTATTCTTTACTTATCGTCACTACTCTTGTAAGGTTTCTCATGTCTCTTTTTTAGGAGTCTTTTTTCTTTTCACTCAGTCTTGTTTTTTTTTACTTTTTATTTTTTTTCCTTTTTCTTTTGCTTCCTTTTTGGCGCCTTCATTACGACATTGCTGCACTTGCTTTTTTCTCATATTTTTAAACTAAGCATAATTTATATCTGGCCAAACCTGCTCCTTTATTTGCTTCTTATTATCTTTCTTATAAACTTTATATTGACCTTCTTCTTTTCCAGCACTTTCACTTGCTTTTCTAATTTTCAACACCTTGTTTTCTTCTTTTGCTTTTCTTTTACATGATTTTTTTCAATTCCAAATACTGTTGTTTAATTTTTTACTTATTAGTTACTTTTCTTGTACGTTTTCTCTTATTTCTCTTCTAAAAGTCTTTTAGTTTTCAGTCATTTTTGTACCATTTTAATTTCTAGGCGTCTTTTTTCAATCTGATAATTTTTATCTGTTTTATAAGTTTTATTTATCTTTTAAATTCATTAATTAATTCTTATTTTTTCGTTAAGATCATGCATGTCTCTTTTTCTCTTCGATCATTTCTGCCCAAATTTTAATTCTTATCCTATGTTTTCCCTTGCTCTTTTTTTAATGTCTCGTTTTATTATTATTACTTTTCTCTTGTGTCTGCTCTTTCTTTTTGGCTAATTTTTCTTCTAGGCGACATTTTATGTCCACTTTTTGTATTTTTTATTACGCTTTTGGTTGCCAGTCGTCATTTCACCCCATTTTTACGTTTTAATACAAGTTATTTCTTCTCTTGCCTTCTTAGTCCGTTTTTATATCTTCATATCTTGTTTTCTTCTTTTTTTTATTTCATTTCGTACTTATCACTATTTTTATTGTAAGTTTTCATTTATTTTTTTTTTCTTTTTGCTTTCGAATCATATTTTCCCCTTTTTAAAACACTTTTTATCTATCAAATTATTTTGACTCTTATTTTACATCTTAACGCCTTGTGTCCATCTATTGTCTATCTTTTATATGCCTTTTTTTAATTCTTGATCAGCTGTAGGTCTCTTTGTTTTTCTTTTCGAACATTTTGCTTCTCATAATATTTTGTGTTATTTTGTTTCTCTTCCTGATTTCATCATTCTGTCTTTTTTACAACTTGTTATATCGTTCTTTTTTATTGTTTTCTTTTCTTTTCGATTTTTGTTTTCCTATTTTTATTTTGTTTATTACTTTTCTTGCAAAATTCCTCTTAATTTCTTCCGGATGTCTTTGTTATATTTTTTAATTCTTAACAATTTCTCTCCTTTTCTTAGTACTTAATCATGCTTTTGCTTACTACTTAGTAACTTGTTTTACTCTCTTTCAAGATATATTTTGCTTGCGATGATGTTAGTATTTTTTTATCTTTAACAACTTGTTCTGCTTTTGTTTCTCTTCTAGATGTCTCTATTCCTTACGATTATTGTTGCCCCTCTTTACTTTTTAATGTATATTTTGCAATATTTCTTTGTTTTGCATATTTTCTATTTCAATTATTAACACTCTTTTAACTTTTATAGATTTTGTTCCCTTCTTTTGTGATTGTACTTGTTTTTTTTCATGATTTTGCTATTCTTTTTGTCTTTGGTCCTCATTCCCGTTTTATATTACCTTCCATTTTTCTTTAGGCCCCTTTGTTTAATTATTATTGTTAAATTTTTTTCAATTCTTAACACCTTGTTTCTTTTTCTTATTCGTGCTTGTCTTTTTATTGGCTATTTTTTCTCGATATCAGCTTTTTTGTGTCTTTCCCTTTTAAAAGATGCTTGCTCCTTTTTTAATGCTTAATACTCTGCATTCTCCCATTGCCTTTTTTTCATTCAGATCATTTTGTCTCTTTTATGACTTTTTATTATTGTTTTTGAAATCCTTCTCTTGTTTCTCTTCTAGAAGTCTCTCTTGTTTGGATAATTGTTACCTCCCTTTTTACATCTTGATGCACTTCTTGAAAGATTTCTTTGTTTCCTTCTAGGCTACTTTTTCTCTTTAATTAGTTTTTAACATCTTGTTTCCTTCATTTGTTCTTTTACTAGGCGCCTTTGGTTTGCTTCTGATTATTTTTACTTCTTATTAACTTTCTTTTAAGTTTTTTCTTTTCCTCTTCTAACTGTTTTTCCCTTCTAATTTTGTTTGTCTTTTGTTAACCTCATATTAACTTGTCTTATTCTACATGTTTTTTTCATAATTTTTTTTTAAGTTTTAATAAAACGTTTATTCTTGTTTCCTTTCTTCTATGATTTTTTTTCTCTTTTCCTAATTGTGGTTTCATATTACTTTGCTTCCTAAGTTTTCTTTTTCTTTTGAATTATTATTGTTGCATTTTTTTCCCTATTTAGTTGTTATTGCCTTTATTGTAAATTAGTTTGCTGTTGATTTTCTTCTTGGTGTCTTTTTCATTCAGATCATTTTGCCTCTTTTATAACGTCTTATTATCGTTTTCGAAAGCCTTCTCTTGTTTCTCTGCTAGACGTCTTTCTTATTTCCGATAATTGTTACCTCCGTTTTTACTTTTTGATACATTTCTTGAAAGACTTCTTTGTTTCCTTCTTGACGTCTTCTTCTCTTCAAATCATTTTTAACATCTTGTTTCCTGCTTTTGGTTTTTTCACTACGCGCCTTTGCTTTGTTTCTGATTATTATTACTTCTTATTAACTTTCTTTTAAGTTCTTTCTTGTTTCATTTCTAAGTTTTGATTGTCCCTTCTTAACTTCTTATTAACTTGTTTTATTCTACTTATTATTTCCATTAATTTTTTAATTCTTAATAAAACGGTTATTCTTGTTTTTTTTCTTCTATGAATAGGTATTTTATTTTTTTTTCAAATTTTGTTTCATATTACTTTGCTTCGTAAGTTTCCTTTTCTTTTTAAAAATTATTGTTGCGTTTTTTAAGTTTCTTTTGCTCATTTTTATTTTCCTATTTAATTGTTATTGCCTTTATTGTAAGTTAGTTTGCTGTTGAGTTTCTTGTTGGTGTATTTTCCTATCAAGTCATGTTTGCCCCTATTTTAATGCTTAATACCCTGTTTTCTTCTATTGCTGGTTTTTATTCAGATCATTTTTTCCCTTATTGTTTTTGAAAGCCTTGTTTCTTTTTCTCTTCTTTTTGTTTGTCTCTTTTTTTACTTTTTATTAAATTGTTTTATTCTACCTGTTTTTTCCACTAATTGTCTCCAATTTTTTTAATTCTTAATGTTTTTTTTATATCTTTTTTTTTTCGATTTTTTGCTTCATATTACTTTGCTTCGTAACTTTCCTTTCTTCTTTTTATTGAGTTTCATTGCTATTGAGTTTCTTCTTGATGTATTTTTCTTTCAAATCATGTTTGCCCCTATTTTAATGCTTAGGACCCTGCTTTCTTCCATTGTAGTTTATCATTCAGATCATTTTGTCTCTTTTGTTGTGTTTGAAATCTTTCTCTTGTTTTTTCTTCTAGAAGTCTCTCTTGTTTCCGATAACTGTTATCTCCCTTTTTACTTCTTGATATATTCTAGAAGACTTCTTTGTTTCCTTCTAAGCGTCTTTTTCCATTTAATTAGTTTTTTACATCTTGTTTCCTTTTTCAGTTTTTTTTTCTACGCGACTTTGTTTTGTTTCTGATAATTTTTACTTCTTATTAACTTTTTCTACGTGCTTTTCCTTTCTAATTTTGTTTGCCTCTTTTTTACTTCATATTTTCTTTCTTTAATTCTTACTGAAACGTTTAGTCTTATTTTTTTCTATGACTGTTTTATCTCTTTTTCTAATTTTTGTTTCGTACTTCTTTGCTTAATTGTCCTTTTAAATTATTATTGTTGCATTTTTTAAGTTTTTTTGTTCATTTTTATTTCCCTATTTAATTGTTATTGTCATTGCAGTTTTCATTCAGATCATTTTGTCTCTTTTATTGTTTTTGAAATATTTCCCTTGTGTCTCTTCTAGAAGTCTCTCTTGTATCCCATAACTGTTACCTCCCTTTTTACTTCTTGATATATTTCTTTAAAGACTTCTTTGTTTCCTTCTAGGCGTCTTTTTCCATTTAATTAGTTTGACATCTTGTATCCTTCTTCTTTTAAGTTTTTTGTTGTTTTTTTTCTAAGTGCTTACCCTTTCTAATTTTTTTGCCTCTTTTTTACTTCTTATTAACTTGTTTTATTCTACTTATTTTTTCCATTAATTTTGTCCAATTTTTTAATTCTTAATAAAACGTTTATTTTTGTATTTTTTCATCTATGTTTTTTTTATCTTTTTTTCTAATTTTTGTTTCATATTACTTTGCTCCGTTTTTCTTTTTAATTATTATTGTTGCATTTTTTTAAGTTTCTTTTGTCCATTTTTATTTCCCAATTTAATTGTTATTGCCTTTATTGTAAGTTAGTTTGCGTTGAGTTTCTTTTTGGTGTATATTCCTTTAAAATCATGTTTGTTCCTATTTTAATGCCCTGCTTTCTTTCATTGCATTTTTTTCATTCAAATCATTTTGTCTCTTTTATTGTGTTTGAAATCTTTCTCTTGTTTCTCTTCTAGAAGTCTCTCTTGTTTCCGATAATTGTTATCTCCCTTTTTACTTCTTGATATATTTCTTGAAAGGCTTCTTTGTATCCTTTTAAGCGTCTTTTTCTCTTTAATTAGTTTTTAACATCCTGTTTCCTTCTTTTGTTTTTTTGGTTACGCGCCCTTGTTTTGTTTCTGATTATTTTTACTTCTTATTAACTTTCTTTTAAGTTTTTCTTGTTTCCCTTCTACGTGCTATTCCTTTCTAATTTTGTTTGCCTCTTTTTTACTTAATATTTTCCTCTTTAATCTTCTTTCCTAATTTTTATTTCATGTTCCTTTGCTTCGTAAGTTCACTTTTTCTTTTTAATTATTGTTGTTGCATTTTTCAATTCCCTATTTAATGGTTATTGCCTCTATTGTAAGTTAGTTTGCTGTTGAGTTTCTTCTTGTTGTCTTTTCCTCTCAAATCATGTTTGCTCCTTTCTTAATGCTTAATATTCTGCTTTCTTACTATTGTGTTTTTTTCATTCCGATCATTTTGTCTCTTTTATGAATTCTTATTATCGTTACTGAAAGCCTTGTTTTGTGTCTCTTCTAGAAGTCTCTCTTTTTTCCTGTAATTGTTATCTCTCTTTTTACTTTTTGATACATTTCTTGCAATACTTCTTTGTTTCCTTCTAGGCGTCTTCTCCTCGATTAATTTTTAACATCCTATTTCCTTCTATTGTGTTTCTTTGTTGCACGCCTTTATTTCGTTTCTTATTATTTTAATTTATTATTTTTTGTTGAATTTCCTCTTATACGTGCTTTTTCTATCTAATTTTGTTAGCCTCTTTTTTATTTCTCATTAACTTATTTTATTCTCCTTCTTTTTAAAATTTTTGTTTTATCTTACTATGCTTTGTAAGTTTTCTTCTTCTTTTTAATTATTATTTTTGAATTTTAAATATTTTTCTCGTTCATTTTTGTTTTCTTATTTACTTGCTAAACCAACCCCCTTGTTTCACTGCTTAATATCTTGTTTTCTATTGATGTTTCTTATTTTCTCTCTCTTGTAAGAGTTATTTCTCGACAATATTTGATCCTTTTTACTTTTTATTTTCTATTTTGTGTGCTTCCTCTTATTTCTCTTCTAAGCATATTTTTTGCTTTTTAATACCTTTTTTGTAACCTCTCTTTTTCTGCCCTACGCATGGTTTGCCTGTTTTTACTTCTAATTGCTTTCTTGTTCTCCTTTGAACATTATTGCTCCTTTTTTACTTTCCGTTATCTTCCTTGTAAACCTTCTCTTGTTTCTCTTCTAGGCTCCTTTCTTATCCTTTTCATTGTTTCAGCTTTTATGCTTGCCATTTCCAATACTATTTCAAAGGTTGTTTACTAATATCTTTATTTGTCACTATCTTTATTTCTAAAATCGTACTCTGTCTTACACTCTATGCATGAGGAAATCGCATTTGGGTCCGGGATATAAAACATAATTTGACCTAGAAAAGAGGCCGAACGCCCCCCTCAACATCGACGGGACGAAAATCGATAGGGGAACGCGAAGTGAAACAAGATAGAAGGGAAACGGGCATTTTTCTCCACGATTCCTATCGGTTCTCGGTCTCGGATTAAAGGCCGCCGCGAGATGAGAAATGGAAAAACTTTGTTTCCCCGCATAAACTTGTTTTCCTAACAAACTGTTTGTTATTGATATCGCGTTCATTTTTTTCGTCCAAATTGCTTTTTCATACCTTAATGTATTTATTTTGCATAACTAGATCCCGATTGTGTCAAAAGTAGGCAACTGGAAATACCGCTTACTGACTTGCTCCCATGGGCCAAGAAGGCCGTGGACCTTTGACAAGGGAAGTTGTCAAAGCCGTGGACAGTACTTATGTCAATCATCGATTGTCAAAAGACGATGTAGGTCCATGGCCTACTATAGGTCATCCTTCTTGAAAAAGAAGACCATACCATGGCAATGCAAAAAGTATAAGTAAAGTCTATGTTTGAATTGCACAGTGCAGCGACCTTATAAATCGTTTCCACCGCTCGCACGGATGAAAACGATATTCAGTGTGCCTCTATACGTTTCATCCATAAACGAATAGATTTTAATTATTATTAAACACTACAAGGAGATAATATAAAAAGAATACAGTTTTAAGATAAGATTGTCTTACATGTGTATATAAAATTACTTTTTTGCATGAACTGCGTGTAATTACCTCTTAACAGATCGAGGAATATTAAATTAATTGCCAGCAATTTCTCGTGATTATTAGCGTGTCTCAGTTCGAGTGTAATTATTTCCCTTTTCATCTACGTCTGGGTTTGGAAAATGGACGAATTTGACATCTTTTATCTGTTTTTGAGATATTTAAGGTTATTAAATTGAAATTAAGATCTAGATTGCTTTGGAAAATACTCACGTGTTGACACATGACTTCAATATACGTCAGTGGTTTGACAAAACGAAGATTTTGTTTTTCAAGGCCATCTAGATCTCAATGATATCAAATTAATTACTTTACGGGGTGCTTCCAAAAGTATCCGTCTGATTTTAACACTAGATTCCGTAAGAAAATATGAGTTATTAAGAGTTAAAAAAAAGTGTCAAAATGAAGGGAAAGACAAAAGGACTCCTAGAAGGAGCTTGATATAAGGGTAATAGGAAGCTAAAAAAGAAACAGAAATGATAAGAAATAAAACATAGGCGCGTAAAAAAGAGAAACAAAGAAGAGAACAAGGTGTTAAAAATTAAAAACATGTCTATAATGGAAAATAAACACACTTAGAAGAAAACAAAAAAACAAATAAAAAAATTTATTGACACTAAAAAAAGAGGCAAACAATAATCGGAAAATTAGACCTCTAGAAGATTAACAAGAGAAGGCATTCGAGAACGATAATAAGTTAAATAAAAAGAAAAAGATGATCGAAAAGAAAAAATACTTCTGAAAGTGAAAAGCAAAAGAAAAACAAAAAAGAAAATGCTTAGGTGAATTTATTAAAATAAAAAAGGCGAACATTATTGGAAAAAAACTCGTCCAGAAAAGATAAAAGTAATAAGGTAAATATAACAATAAAACAAGCAAATTATTAAGAAATAAAAGTGGAGCTAAAATAATGATAAAAAGAAACCATATATGGTTTCCAATAATAATAATAATTAAAAATTATAAAGGAAGCAAAATCATCAAAGCGATAAACTTAAATAAATAAAAATAAAAGAAGAAACAAATATTAAGAGAGGCAAAAATAATGGAAAAAAAGGCAGAGAGACATACAATTGATTGTAAATTAAACAAAAGCACATTGAACAAAAAATGAAGAATGTAAAATGGGAGCAAAAATAATTCGAAAGTTAAAAGTTAAAAGTTATCGCCTAAAAAAGAAACAAGAGAAAGTTTACCAGGAAGATAATGAGAAGTAAAAAAAGGCAGTAATGATTAAAGATAATTAGATGTAAGAAAACAGGCAAATGATATCTAGAAAATAGCAAGAGAGTTAACAACAAGGATATAAAGAAGTAAAAAAGGATACTTTTTAGAAGAGAAACAAGAGAAGGCTCACAAAACAAATAATAAAAAGTTAAAAATAAGCAAAGATTATCGAGAAAATACGCCCAGAAGAGACACAAGACAAGGTTTATAAGGAAGATAATAAGAAATCAATAAAGGTAGTATAATAATCGAAGACGCAAAAGAGTCACAATAAAGATAATTAGAGGTAAAAAATAAGCAAACAAAACCTAGAAAAAAATTAGAGAAGTTACAACAAAGGTATTAAGAAGTAACAAGGATGCTTAGAAGAGCAATAAGAGAAGACTCAAAAGACAGATATTAAAAAACTAACAAAGAGTAAAAATTATCTAGAAAAGGCGCCTAGAAATGGAAAAAGAGAAAGCTTACAAGGAAGATAATGAGAAGTAAAAAAAAGGCTGTAA
>MU190104.1:0-12703 GCA_016904865.1 Pissodes strobi
CCCTGGTTTCCCCTACTCCCCTTCCATTCAGCAACAAACGCGCGGACGCTCTCGCATAGGACGACCTTCGTTGGCGACGAAGACCACCGAGGCAGATCGACGAACTTTCTGTATTACGGCGTTGCCGAACTTGGTGAAAATTCATCAGATCAGGTGATTTTGAGAAGGTTTTGTTGATTGGTGAAAATTGTTTATTTTATAGGTCAAATCTGGTGATTTATGGAATATTGTACAATTTACTTTTTTTTCTACGCGGATTGCAGTCAAATAAAAACCTCTATTGTATTGTACGTATTTTGGTAAATTTATACTATAACGGCATGCAACGCCAGCTGGGATTTTTTAGAGTTCGGAACTTCCCCGAAAACTGCGTTACCCTAAAATATAAAAATAATTCGCGTCTACCTACCGCAATTTTCAGCCTTCACGCATGCGTACGCGCTATTTCATATAATTTTCAAAGTTATTTTTTCTTCATTTGCATTGCATTGCCTTGGGTTAGATTGGGTTAGTTTTGTTTGGTTGCGCCCCCGGAGCGAGCGAAGCGAACGGATGGGCACTTGTGAAGTGAAATATTAGAACGACAACAGTGGGCTGCTGCGAAATGAGCAGGTCCGAAGGTCGAAAATTTGCGATAGGTACACGCGAGTTAAAAATAAAGTCCGAGCATCATATTTCCGCTTTGCTTGCGTTGAGTCTTGCTCTTGAATTATTTCCTTCCCCTACCTATTAATTTCGACATATTATTCGTGATTTAGGAATTTTGCAATTTAAGAAGACCCATTGTTGGCTCATTGCGTATGACGCTTTGTTCTACTGGTTTTTTAAATTGTACTGTGTTGTTTGTTAGATAGAGAGTGTTGTTGCAAAATAGTAACATTGATACAAGTTTGAACTGCATTCAGGCAAACAAACGAAAATAACCAACATTGCTTTTGCTACAATATTCCAGATAAGCTTTTGGTTAAACGTTCTGCATTCATTTATAGTAAAAGATGAAGTAGTTGTATAAATATCGTATTCAGTTCAAATTTTTATTGAACAGGTATGTCATGTTAAGTTAAAGTTAAGTTTGCAATGCTAAACGGTTAATGTTTTCGTTCCATTGAATACATAGAACCATTCCTATTTTATTTTTCTTTTTAAATTAAGTTTTTAATCAGATTTGGGTGGAAATTATTAATTATTAATTTTTTTGTAACCAATTTGTTAAAAAAATCATAACTGCTGATAAAATCTGGTCAAATCTGACAACTTTTCAATTCGCAGAATCTGGTGAAATCTGACAATCGCCTGGCAACACTGTCTGTAAGCGCATAGAAACAGGTCAAACAGGTTATTTTATTTTGCATCATTTCCGCACAGCCTTTTGTAATCAATAATTTTAAAATCACTGTTGTATTTTCGGATAGAACAGTGATTAAAAGTAACTAAGAAACAAAGAAAATTTCGCAAAAATCGTAAAAATGAAGTATGCCAGAAATAATCTGTCCTCAGCGACGTGTCCCTTACTAAACTAAACTAAAACTAAACTACTAAACTGGAATCGGACGGTCGCCGACAGCGAACGCCGAGTGACCACGCCTTGCTGGAAGGGGAAAGTTGCGCAAGGAATGGCATACGTTGTGTCTCTTTTTAACTTTAGGTCTCGTATCTAACGTACTCTGTTATCGCATTAAAATCCTATGGATAAAAATTTCTTGCCAAACGTGTATATATATATATATTTATACATAAATTTAATGAAGACAAATAAAGTTGATATCTGTCCAGTTTTTTTTGAGAACACCCAGTATAATACTTTTATTTCTTAAAAATGCGCGACAGAAAAATAAAATTGACATGTCAGTGCATTTTTAAAAAATGTGCGTTAATTATTAATTATTGAGTTTATTCATTACTTTACGACCAAACTACATACTATTTATATACTTACAATCGGAAATTCCGTATCGTCCAAAAATTGAAATAGATAATCTCTGGGAATGGTCTTCATTAAATTGGAGATCAAATAATGGGGTTGGGTTCTTTTTCGTTGCGGACCGGCTCTTCGTCTGAAGAAAAGATGTCATACTTCCCTTTGCGAATGCGCGAACGAGGTTCATCTATCCCATCGTCCGGGTTTGTTTTTTCGGTACAGGCTGCAAAGGCAGATGTCATTGATTTCTTCCTCGAAGCCAAATATACTCGAAGCTTAGTGACACCAGTTTGTGGTTTTACATAGTCCCGTATTGTCATATGATCATCCAAAAGATTGTGCTGATATCCTCTCATATCATTGTTATAGTTGGACATCTTTAAACACCTTTTTCGACTTTTCCCATTCGGAAAAAATGAGTGTTCAGCAATTTTTTGCGTTCCACCACCCTGAGCAGCTCTAACGTGTTTAAATGTTGTCGTTGGCTCATCTGCAAGTAATCATCCAATTCCTACTGACCGAGTAGGTCTTTCCTTCTGCTGCATCGTCTTGTTACTATTTGATGATGAACAACTGTTTTCTTAATTTTTCTCCTTTATTGTTTTTTTTTTTAATAGTTCTATGAGATAAAACTTGCCTTTACGGAAAGACCGAAGAGCCACTCGATCGCCAAGAATTGGTATATGCTTTTTAAGGTCGTTTTCATGCATTAAGAGAATGGCTGAAGTGTCAATCTGAAATTTACCTTTGTTTATAATTTCAAAAGCAGTTAAATTGTTTGATATAGGTAACTTACTTTCTGATTTTCAAGAAAACATATTGTATTGTACGAAATTGCTCGACCTTGGAGAAATTCGGACAAACTTAATTGTTTATCCAAGAATTGGCCATTTTTGATATGAAACAACTTTCAACGCAAGATAGAATCAGCTCACAGCTACCACTTTACGTGCTGGACACCTTGAAGGGTCAAAAGTATGGGCCATTGAGCCAACATTCCTTTAAACTGCATCTCTACTGGTCAATGGAGGGGAATTTTTCACACACCGAAACATACAGCAATATGGAGTGAAATGGAACAATGGACTATGACTGAGGTCAAATACCCTTAGCTGGGCGGTCCGAAACATTTAAAACCGAGTTTCTGGGTGAATGCCGTCCAGCGAAACTCACACGGAAAGCAAGCAGGCAAGGAGCTAACCTAAGAAAAAGAAGAAGAGAGAATGATTGCAGATTTCGACGATCGTCATTTTCGGGAATCACTGAGTCGTTGGCGTCTGGCCACCGTTGAAACTCACGTCTACTTACACCAAATGTTCGATTTTTGGACCTGCGCGTTTGACAGCAGCCCAGTGTTGTCGTTCTAATATTTCATTTCACGCATGGGTCTCCGCTCGCTTCGGGGGCGCAACCAAACAAATCCAACCCAAGGCAATGCCCAAAATCGAGAAAAAACAACTTTGAAAATTATATGAATTAGCACGTGCGCATGCGTGAAGGCTCTATATTGGGATAGCTTGACGAGAATACCGTTTAATCGTTAGTCATTTGAGTTTGAGTGGCGCTTAGTTGTTTAGTAGTCGGACTAGTCGGCATCGATTGCGGGTCGAGTTTGCGGTTTATCAAACGTTACCTAATCGAAGAAAAATCAGAAGAGTGGAAGGAACAAAAACTAGAAACAGATAAGAGGTGGACGGAAGTATTTAAACATTTTTCGGAACAAGATATGTCTTATAAAAATTTTAAAAAATCGTTGAGTATTCTTTGAATCTACCAGGCACAAATGCGGTAACTGAAAGAGTATTCACGGGCGTAAAAAAAATATAACCGATCGAGAAAACGCAGTTAAGCATAGATACATTAAAAGCACTCTTATAAGTTAAATTCTATATGCCATATAACTGCCAATAATTTTATGAGTATATTAAAAACATTAAAAAAAAATCACAGTTCACAGAAATCTGTTTAAAAAAATTGCATATATTTTTTTATTTCTAAGTATGGATAATTACTAATTTATCAAAAAAAATAGTTTTTAAGATTTTGTTTTATTCTTTGGTGAATTTTTGAAAAAATAGGGCGTGGCACCGACAAATTTTCGCCTGCGGCGCATTGCCTGCCCCGCCGTCTGTCTTATGCGTTCTTCCGTCCCGCATTGGTCAACAAAAAATCTGGTCACCTTATTTTATGTGAATGCTAGCTACCTATCAACTAAATGCATATACTAATTTTCGGTGTTAACTAAAGTAATAATAATAATAAACTAACGTATTTACTTAACTTTTAATTTCAATGATACCTAGGTAGTCCACTTTAATGATATGATAAACAAACGCTACGCTACGGAGCTTAATTTTACGAATCATTTGTAAAAGCGAAGAAAACCGCTAAAATTGTGAAGTGGCAGTTAAACTGTCGCAAAGAGAGTTAAACTGTCGCGAAGATGCTTAAACTGTCGCGAAGACAGTTAAAGTGTCGCGAAGACAGTTAAAGTCTAACGAAGACAGTTAAAGTGTCGCGAAGGCAGTTAAAGGGTCCTTTAAGCAACTGGGACGTGGCGTGACCATTCTAAGGCTTCGTAACAAGCAGAAGTCGTTTTCGTTGACATAATAGAAATTAGCAGCTCTTCGTAAGATACAATTGCTAGCAACCAAAGTTAGGCAACCATCAGTGGCGATGCCGTGCGACTATATTAAATTTTCGTACTGCATCGTCAGCGCTTCGCATTCGCGTTCGCTGCAAATCGCTCACCTAGGACGCCGGACGCCCCGTTATTCTTAGTACCGTTGGCTGAGAAGTCAACGTTAGTACCGAATTTAGCGCGATCTCGAGATCTTTGGTTTATTTTTCAACAAAAAAATTAATCTTGCGAATAAAACATGAGATATCTCATTTCATAGGTAAGTTTTAGGCTAGCTGTTATACACAATAATATGTTATTATTATGTTGGGGTTTGGAACCTTCGGCAAAATGCACTAAACCGGAGTTTTATCCACAATACCGAAATAGAATTATTGCACTCGACGCGCGTTTCGCTAACCATGTTAGCATCATCAGGAGATGATTATGCTGACATGGTTAGCGAAACGCACGTCGAGTGCAATAATTCTATTTCGGTATTGTGGATAAAACTCCGTTATAGTTAATTATGTTATTATTGTTATTTATTATGGGTTGATGAAATTTTAATACTTGTGTTTTTCTAAATATATTCCCATAACATCCAGAAATAAAAATACATGGAAAATTGCAATTGGTAGGGGAAGTTTTACACCTTCAACTATTTTTGTGATTTTTATTATAAAATAAAAGGAAATTCGCGTTTAACAACCTAACAACACATAACCAGAAAAACATCTCCCATAGTTGACATCTAAATAATATATATCTGAAAAAAAAAATTCTTGCGGAGAAGTGCACTTTTCTGCATTGGGTGCAAATATATCATTTCCACGCTGAATGCCAAAAACTATTTTTCGCACTAAAATGAATGCGGAAAAATGCACCTTCCGTACGTATTTTAGTACGGAAAGTGGCAATTTTCTACACTGAGTGCGGAAAAGTAGTGATTACACTGAGTGCGGAAAAGTAGTGATTTTTACCTATTAAAAAAAAACTGAGAAACGCATCCTAATAATTGAAGTTAATGATTTTCTGATATCAGATAGGTTTGCAAAACTATTCTCATTATCAGCCATAAAAAATGAGACATAATTTTACTTTTTTACTAATAAAACTACTAATTTATATAGATGGGATGGAGAGGAGCTGCAAATTGCTCTTGTATTCTTATTCTTTTATAAATACGAGTATTTCATTTGAATTATGAAATTTTAATAGACTAAAATAGTATTTCAGTGTTAAATTTCCCTGTAAAAGAGCCCCCTTGTTACCTCCTTTAAATTGGCCACTACAAATTACTTTATTTCACATTATTTAATTAGGGACAAATATGGACAAATAGAATAAACTAAGTGTACGGCCATAGAGGAATATAAAAGTAAAGAGAGTATCCATTCCCTTGTAAAATATTGGCACACCGTTTAATGACAATTATTGACAATAATGACGAATGATGTTTACTTACACGACACTAAGGGCGGCTTACTGAACTAATGCTAATAATCTATGTTGACAAAACATGTTCCTGTTTTATCGACAGAAGAAAGGCGGCGGGCTATTCAAATGTTATTTTTATTTTAGTCGTATTCCATATAACTAGACGGTTTATGAATTTATCTGCAACAAACTATTACAGCGTTTTTCTTAATCGAGATTAAAGCAAAGAGAGGACCCTGTAAATACATTAGTTTATCGCAGATAAATCCATAATGCGCCTGGTTGAATTAAATGCGAGTATACATTAAACTATTAGGCGTTGTTTGGACCGAAGAATAGTTTAGGGTGTAAGAAAGAAAATATACACATTTTGCATTTTGTTACAAAGTTTATTAAAAAACATGCGGTAGTAAATGCAATCAAAATAACATAAAAAAATCTCTTAACAGAACAAAATAGGTATAATAAATAGTGTTGACGTATCACAATATATTTCTAATATTCAAAAACTAATTAACTCGAATAGAACCAAAAATAAAGTTTAACAGTTTTTAAATATTTCAAGAACAAAATTCACAACAGAAAATAGCTACTTACCAACGGCTGCTACTCGCACCACCAATACCTCCATCCACCATGGCTCCAGAACAATTTTAAATTAAAATAATAAATTGATTAAACCGGCTTTCTTTAATCAACAACCGTCAAACCGCCATTTGTGAATTCTCGACAGCATACTTTTAGCCACTGAAATATACGTTGTATATACAATTCAGTGCTTTTAGCACAGCTTACTAGATAATTTATAGTAAGCTGTGCTTTTAGTTCCACTGACGCTAGCGCCTCCATGCGCGGCTGGAATTGCGCAGTGCGTCAAAACTCAATGCCAATTTTCCCATAAGAATAAAACACTCTCTTTATTTTTATATTCCTCTATGGTGTACGGCCACACATAAGGCGGACAGCGGACCGGAGAGGAGAGCAGAGAGGGCAGCGGAGCTTTCAAATGAATTTAAAATAAATGTGTGTGCACACATACGACAGAGCGCAGGGCGGATTCACGCGTACTTGCTATAAGATGGTAGAGGAGCATTCAAATTTGTTTGATATTTTCGCGCGTACTGTCATTTCGTGTTGAAGTTTTGATGTTTGCCTAAAATAAGCCTTCAAACCAACGACATGTGTAGCCAGTGTCCGAACTACTCTCCGTCATTTGCACTTACGTCTAGAGACTATCCCATAACTCTCAGCAGCATGCCTAAATTCACTTTTCGCAGGCCCTCCGCTCGCTACGGGGGCTCAAGAAAAGGAAACTAACCAGATGCTAACCCAAACTAACCCAAGACATACTCTAAATCAAGAAAAAAAACTGTTTAGAAATATAACCTTAAAAAAAATAAAAAGAAACCGATGGGGTTTGAACTCGCGTTGCCGAAGTGAAAGCTACCCGTGCAAACCTCTAGACCATCAGAGGCATACAATCGATTTGTTACATCACGAAGTACATGAAAACAGTTGACTGCTGCGAGTTATGGGATAGTCGCTAGACATAAATGTCATTTGCTGCGCTACATTCTCCGCTACCAGCTTTATGTGTGGCCGTACACTAAGACTTGCAACGCTTTCTGACGTTGCATAACTTAGTTTACAGTTACTAAATTATATATAAGTTTTCATTAGCTATGACAGTTTTGAGCACACAAATGCATGGGCAAAGTTGAACCATGCGCACGCTCGTAGACAGTGTTTTTGCTCTTCGGAGTACCATTGGTTGCCTGACTCAGCTGCCAACAAAGCCTGGTGTGTATTATATACTATCAGGCTCAGTCCAGCCCTCTGCTCAATAATAAGGCAAAACAGGATTTACTAAATATCTATATGTTACGGTTAATACGAGAAACTATCTAATTGGCGAATTAGCCGGCTAACACACGAATTAGCCAGATGCCAGGGTTAAAACCCGAATGTGTGTTAGTTTCGCGTATTATCCAGCGGAAACAAACTAACGAAACTAACACAAACTAACCCAATGGTTAGTTTGGGTTAGTTTTGTTAGTTTGTTTACGCAGGATAATACGCGAAAGTAACACACATTCGGGTTTTAACCATGGCATCTGTCTAATTCGCGTTTTAGCCGACTAATTCGCGATTTAACTAGTTTCCCGTATTAACCGTAACATTACATTTTCTAGAACAGTGGTTCATAACTGCGCCGAATGACAGAACACATGGTGTTCCGTGAACAAGTCGCAATTAGTGGAGCAGTTATAGAAATAGCACAAAAACATGATCTTATCCCATTTTAATAATATCCACCTGACATTTTATAAAACAAATCTATGGAGAAATCGTATGCTATATAGTTATCTGCATTTGACAATGAAAATTGAGCCTATCATTATAAAACAACATTAAACATTATTATTCGAAAAAAAAAATACTTTCTCTCATTAAATATATAATATTTTGACTAGCTGTTTAAAACGTCGATTAGTGATGTACAAAGAAGAAGAATTTACTACATTCTCAATAGACCACATTCTAAAAATTAAATTCTGGAAGTATTTCTAGAGAAATTTTGAAAGTAACACAAAAGTGAAATGCTTACTATTCTCTAATCTGTATATGAATCATCTTTCACGTATTGCATTAAAATTAGTTTAAATACTTGAAAGAAAAATCATTATTTAATGTTTTGTTTGTTTATTATTTGATCCCCTAAGCCTTAGGGTATCAAATAATAAAAAATGATAACACCAAAACACATCTATAATTATTATTCTTTCAAGTATTTGAACTAATTTTAAAGCGATGCTTGAAAGCCCTATGATTTAATAAAATAGATTTAAGTCCCTCCATGTTTTTTTCCCTGTGGAATTAATTTGAAAGTATATATATGCTATTCATATGAGTGTTTCACCATTCTTTTGAATGCTCCGTGACCTAAAAAGAGTCTGAGAATCACTGTTCTAAGATAATCTAATTAAATCAATATAATATTTATGAAAGAAAAATTCCAAAAGGTGTAAGACTTACTTTCCATCGGTCGAGTTTAAAATCTCTCTCCAGTGAAATGGAAGCCGGGGAAGTATAAGCTGAACAGTATCCAATGATCATGGACACCCAGGACACTGCGATGGCTGTAACCAACTGGAACAAAATGGGACGATTTTAGAAAAATGTACGAATAATTTTAAATTTGACTTTTCACACCTGCGACCAGGTACATTTGGGTTTAGGGTCCGATTCTGGTAGAGAAAAAGTAACATGAGTATCGGCACGCACTAAAACCCGCATTACTCTCTCTGTTAGCTCTTAACGTCCAGAGCGCGATCCTATTTTAATAAGAAAATGTAATTGTTCGGTCCGACAGTTTGTCGCGAGAATTGATTAAACTGAATATATTTGCGAACACAATTTTACAGCGTCATGAGCCCCCTCTAACTTGAAGTTAATAGATATTCGTTACACGACTTAATTTCGTCCTCATCGTTTCATAATTTCCTATCGTACATTTATGAAAAACCTTCATTATTTTGTTGATATCTTCGGACTTCCATATGATTAATATTCAAGTAATACATTTCGCGTTCACAGAAATGGCACCCAGGCGTTGGGTTCAGACTAACGATCGATTCATTTGATTGATTTTAATTAAGATGCAATAAAAATTAGGTACGTGTTAAATTATTGAAACTCTTAGTTGGTTGCTTTCGTTTAGGCAATTCTTTTTTTAATTAGCCCCAGTTTACGTACGGTTATGGACCGTACTTGTCTGCTTACCTTCCCATTCTCCCTCAAATAGCGTCCACGCCAGGAAGTATTAACTTCAAATGAATTGCCTTATCTAGGCAATAATATTGACGCAATATTTTCATCGGGTAATTGAATATTTGGGTTTTGCCGCCAGATTTATTTAAGTCCAGTTGACAGAAAAACTGCATGTGTGGTATATTTTAAATTTCTGAATTATCTGTATATACGTAAAGAAATGTAGGTAAATGGAACAAAATTATTGTTTATGATTTGGATCATTTCAAAATGGATTTGCTTTACAAAGTTTCACTTTTAAACATAACTTGGAGGTGAAAGGTCGGTAAACAATTAAATTTAAATTCAAAGCCTTGAACATTTCTGTCTAAAAGAAACACATGTTTCAATTCAACATACATGCGTATGGTTTTTAAAAGGAATGAAATTTTGATTATGACATATATACGAGCCGTAAAAGAGAATTAAAGCTTAACAAAATTATATGAACAATTCCAAACGCACATATATGTGTAACATATATTGTTCAGTATAGTTGAAGATAGGAGTCTGCAGATAAAATAGCATTATAAGTACCTATTTCTGATTGATCTCAAATTATCGTTTCTCAATCAATAAATTAATCTTCCATTTACTTAAAATAGATTTCTTGTTCCGGCTAAAAATTACCCCCTACTAACTGCTTCATTCAAAACGGAAAGGTGAACATGAAAAGTAGGTAGGTTGCAGTTGATGTTAAAACTTTTTAATTCAATGTACACGTAAATCAAATTAAAAGGCTTTAATATCTGCATGATGTATGCATTTGGTGGAAATGAAGAAAATTTAAATTTTTTAAATATTGTGTATTATATTTTAAAATAAACTTTTGTCCTAGTATCCAGCAGCTTTTATGACTGATAATTCAGCAGCAGAAAAAATGCTCTGAGGTTAGTTTGGCCTGAATCACAACAACTGTTATTTAATTTCCATGTTGCTCAAACCGAATGGAGATGGCTATTATCATCAAAAAATTGAATTCTATCAGAAATAAGACAATCCTACATGAAAAGTTTCCAAAAGGTAAATGAAATTGTATTAATTTTTATGATATCTAATACAGTTTTATTTCAAATTAGTTTTTGTAACAACAAACATATTTTAAATTTATTGCACTTTTGATTAGATATACAAGGTGCGAAGCAATTGATCTACACCATTAAAATCTTTACAAATTCTATAAATAAAATTAAAAAAAAAACAAAATATTGTAACGTTTTTATGTATGATGAATATTTTTGAATAATCATAACTTTGTGTTTATACCAGTTAAAAATCTAAAAAAAAGGAAATGGGCTCTTCAATAAAGAAGGTTCACTCAGCCGCGGCAGCTTTGATGTGCGTGTTGAGCGAGCGCTACATTCCTTTGTAGCGCTCGCTCATAGTTTTATTTCTTGGTTGCCTGGTACCGATTGGCGGACTCCGCCTCACACAGGTTGAATTTCAATAAAAGCTGGCCATAAACGAGATTTTCGTTTGCGATATTTTAAATCAAATTTATCACGAAATTATTTATAGCACTCTAGTACTCTAGTTGGCTTTGGAAAAACACAATTGATATCTTTTGAATTGTTTGTAGCGCCCTGTCAAACTTACGTTTTGGTTTTTTATTATTATCACCAAATAAATATTTTGATAAAGTTTGTATTCAACTGGCTGTTTCAAAAATCTATTAACGTTTTTAATTAGTTATTGATAACAATACTCAAGGTGTGTAATAACTAATATTTAAAAGATTTTGATTTTTGAAGTGAAATTTCTTAACGCGCGCCGGGAGTAAAATTTGAAGGTCGCTACAACACGAGAGGCCTGCCGCGCTGGCAGCGTAACGAAAAAGAGTTACGATATTTTATTGTGATATCTTTGTTAGTTTACAAGCAAAAAATATGGGATTTGCTCTATTACCTTGTCAAGACATAAGCGAAACTTTTATGAAGAATATTTTTTTTCATTTAGGCCTTCCCTTCTTGTTAATTGAGTGGTATATTTAAAAAAACTACTTTTTAACCAAATCCCTTACGATATGTAAAAGGCTAGGGCGTTTAAGCAGAGTATAACAAATCAACGAGTAGCGACAGCTGGGGAACCAAACTTTTTTGCGCATGCGCGAAATATGGTGTCTATCCGTCAATCTGACTTTTGTTGTAGCGCGTCAGTTATGAATTCTGATAAGTGCGTTTTAGTTATGAATTGTGTCGTAATTTCCAAATTTTAAAACTGAATAAGTGTATAATCATGCCGGGTATTTCTTGTGCATATCGTGCCTGTTCAACTAGATCTGGAAATGGAAAATCTTTCTTCAAATTTCCTCTAAGGGCCATTCTATACGGGCAGTTAAAGCGCGGCTGTTTTGCCGCTAGCAACCGCACCAAATTTATCAAAACTACACCTGACTGTCAAAACGCGATTGTTAAACAGCGGTCGAAACGCTGGACTCATTCTACACGGGCAGTTGAAACGCGGCTGTTTTGCAGCTGCGAAGGTCACTCCTGCGTAGATGCGGCACAACCGCGTATTTTCGCCTCGTGTAGTGTGATTCGCGTTTATGACGCTAGCGGCCGCAACGCCTCCAGAGGCGTTGCAACGGCCACTGGCGGTTTCAACGCCGACTGAGGAAGCAGCAAAAACGCTCATGTAGATAGCGTCATTTAAAAGCATAAGTTTTCTTTAAATAGGCCGTTCCTAGCGGCAAAACAGTCGCGTTTTGAATTCTGATATAGTATAGAATGGCCCTAAGGGCGATTCCAAACGGGCAGTTAAAACGCGGCTGTTTTACCGCTAGCAACCGCACCAAATTTCTCAAATCTACAAGTGACTGTCAAAACGCGACTGTTAAACAGGGACCGAAACCCTGGACTTATTCTATATGGGCAGTTGAAACGCGGCTGTTTTGCAGCTGCGAAGGTCACTCCTAC
>MU190104.1:12713-28214 GCA_016904865.1 Pissodes strobi
TTTCAACGCCGACTGAGGAAGCAGCAAAAACGCTCATGTAGATAGCGGCTATCTTTTAAAAATTTAAAAGCATAGGTTTTCTCTAAATAGGCCCTTCCTAGCCGCAAAACAGTCGCGTTTTAACTGCCCGTGTAGAATGGCTCTAAAGATTATGACCGGTAAGTACATAGCTACTAATCCACAATATAATGGTTGTTTTTTTTTTTAATTGAAATTTAAATTAATTGTTGAATAATTGCTCTTGAAGAATAGATAAATATTGATACAGGAGTATTAGTGGTGAAAAAGTGCAATTTATAAGTGAGAAATTGAATTCCAAAAGACGTTAGGTACATGTAGTGTGTATCGCTAGACTGTTCTAACTTTCAAGTTTTCTTTTTTATCCGACAACATATATCTCCACATTCTACATTGAGCAAAAATTTTCAAACGTAGAATAATAAGGCACTCGTATATGCGCTTAAAAAATGGTCTCTCTTAATTAGAGTATGTTCCTATAAAATTTGCTATGCTGTTCTCACATGAAGGGTCTTTGGGCAATTTCCAGCAAAATAATTCTATTGTAAAGGAATTATTCCGGCCTGTATTAGTTTGTAGAAGTTATTTGTTGTAAGGCCTGGGTTTTATGTTTAGAAGGCCTGATATTTTTCATAGTAACCTAAAAAAAGAAGAGAACCTAACCTGACCTAACCAACGATTTCGATTCCGCGGAAAAGGAAAAATAAGGGCGGTTCGGTTTGTGTAATGTAATGAGTTTCTCGGTTAAATAAGTAGCATAACGTGTCTATACTGCGTTTGAATCACATATGTAATATCCTAGTTTGAATCATACCCTAATTTCCAGTAAACCTTCCGAACAACAAATTCTGGTAATATTAAATATTTGGGAGAAATTATGCTTCTGTTTATCCATGCCTGCTACCATTGTATAAGAGACAATGCTGCTACGTTATCTTTATCTGTCATTACCCACCTATCTGATGGATAATAGCCTGAAATTAGAAATATTCAAGTGGGTACAAATAATCCATACCTGAGAAGGAGTTTACTACAAACAAAGGATTAAGGATTTTTTGATAATAGACAGAAAAACATCATTGTAGGTTGTCCCCCCAAAATTAGCTAGTTGGGAATTATGGATATTTAGGCATCAAGATGGGAACAGTTAAGTATTTGCTGCCAAAAAAACTAACCTTACCCAATAATTCCAAAAAAATAATTATTAGTATCTTCGTAAACAAAAATTCAGGTTATCGTCAAAAAAGAAATTAGCATAATTGCTATTTGATTCTGTTTCTAAAACACTGTAAGTAAATCAGCATTATTTAGTTCTTTTAGGTGATATCCCAACCTCTTAAGAGATGTATTTACTTGTAAGGTTTTTGTTAACTTTTAATTTGTTTCTGTGTCTTTTTTTTTGTTTTATTTTATTAAACATAATATTTGCTGTGCACAAGTATAGCATCCATATATAAAGGGTGTTTCAATAAGAATTGACTATTTTGTCATTTGGATACAATGAAAAGCTAATGGAATATTTTGATTGTAAAACTAAAACATGGGAATTAGGTATGAAATATAATATATTTCAGCCAAAAAATATATTGATTGTTGGAAATAAAAATGTATTCCAGTATGCCTTCACAGATAAAAGTATTGCATTCTTTCAAGGATTTTGTAAATGATGTATCAGAGAAGAATAGGTAATTTGATATTCATAGACGAGTTTATATCGATAAACTTATGACATAATTACATCACACTTGATATTTGGAGGTTTTGCTGTAGGTACTCTAGTTTTGCCAAATGTGTAGATGTCTAATTTAAATCCACTTACATTTTGATCGCAAATTGTGGTGTCCTGCAGAACTTAGCTGACATTCCAAAACTGCAATAATATGTGCCTCGATGTGTTATAAATGCTCCATTTTCTGAGTATAATGACAGGCTTAAAATTTCTGCCCCCTGTATTTTAATCAAAAACTGCAAAAAGGCCAAGCTTGTGTTAAAAATAATTTTTTTAAGTTTTATAAATTACAGTTATCATAGGTAGATCTAATAAGATTTTTTTTTCAGTGCCAAAGTCTGGGCAGAAGCTTCTATCAGAAGTGATATACTGGGTAAACCAGTTGAACAGATGATGGCATATAGACTATGCGAAGTTCACTTTGAGGAAAAGTATTTTTCTAAGATAACCTCTGCAGGAAATCACTTGGTACCTGATGCAACTCCTGCAATATTTGGTCAATATCTACAACGGGCATTTGAGACAAGTCAAGATTCATCTCAGGAACCACCAAAGAAAATCAAGAACCTTCCAGGTAAATCTTTATAGCAATTATTCATTGATTATAAAAAAATTAAAGTATTAGTATGGCTTCTAATGGCACAAACTGCTACAGCTATTTTGTTTGTCTAATCATTATGACTGAATTTAGCAACAGCATTTTGAATTTCATGAGTAGAATAATTTTATTGGTTGGATTTATTATTTACAAGTGAGTTACAAAACAGTAATTACTCTGATAGGTACTCAAAATTCAGATATTTCACCTCATCCTATGATCACAATAATTCAATAAGCAATATGCACTAGAAACACTACATGGTTTTATGAGTCATGTACCCAACAGAAAGTACCTACTGGCCGCATAAATAGTTCCAGTTTTTATCTGAGTTGTACTAATAGATATTTGTCAGACACTTTATTGGTTCAAACATGATATTGTTTGACTGCAATAAAATAGCCTTATGCTTGTTGTTGATACTGTATCAACAATACCTTCATTCTCATTATCACTTTCAGGTCCTGTATTTCAAAAGATGAAGAAACAAAATGGGTGAAATTGGATGATATTCAACCAATGAACTTAAGAATAGATAATCGTGTTCTACCTCCTCATCTTTCACCAACTATATAGCCTATAAGCAGGTATAGAAAATTAGTAAAACATACCAAAGCAAATTTTTACATAAAAAAAATTGAAAATTCTGAAAATAAAACTAAAGAGATTTGGAGGACTGTAAACAATAGATTAGGCGGGAAGAAAAACAAAAACAACATTTATACCATTGGAATAAATAATGAAGTCATTTCAGAGAATATCTTGGTGGCACAGGAGTTTGGAAGCTATTTCTCAATTATTGCTTCTAAACTTAGTGAGAAACATTTTGGATACAACCTATCATTACCTCATACTGTCTCACCTATAAGCGAAACTTCAATATTTTGTAACCCACTAACAAAAACAGAATTACTGTTCACTATAAAAAATCTTAAAAATAAGAAATCCAGCTCTGTAGATGAAATATCCCCAGCTTTGTTTAAAAAAATTGCAAATAATTTGGTTGACCAACTATTGTTTTAAATAAACCTATCACTCCAAAGTGGACAGTTTCCGGATATCTTAAAAACTGCAATCGTGACTCCTGTTTTTAAAAAAGGCGATTAACATAACATAGAAAATTTCCGACCGATATCTGTCGTGAGTGTATTTTCCAAAATCCTGGAGAAGGTCATTTATAATAAAATAATCAGTTTTTTCAATAAATATAACCTCCTTTCAAATAGCCAGCATGGTTTTCGAGTTGGCCACTCCATAGAAACTGCATCTATTAATTTTTATGAATATGTTTATAAAAAAGTAGACCAGGGTAAGTATGTAGTAACAATATTTTTTGACCTCTCAAAAGCATTTGACTTGGTAAATAAAAACATTCTAATAGATAAGCTTGAATGTTTGGGAATTCGAGGTGCACTTAAGGACCTCATTGATTCTTTCATGACAAACAGGTTTCTCCAAGTTAAATGTAATGGAGGTATATCCGACAAACATGAATTAAATTTGGGTGTTCCTCAGGGTTCCATTCTTGGACCTCTGCTTTTCCTTGTCTACGTCAATGATTTGCCTGATTATATGGGGAACGAGGTAGTCATACTATATGCGGATGATACATCCATAACTCTATCGGCCGATACTCCAGAGGAACTAAATTCCAAACTGAAAATTGCATTGGACAAAATGGCTAGCTGGTGTGAGAGAAATAGGTTAGTACTAAACGAGGAAAAGAATGTTTATGTAAATTTTAATTTACGCAAGCCTCTCATAAATAGTACCGAAAATTTGTCATCGAATTTAAAATTCCTGGGAACATTCTTAAACAAGAATTTTTCATGGGAAACGCATGTGGATTATTTGTCAAAGAAACTAAATAGTGCCTATTACGCAATTTTTCAATTAAAAAGTAGTTTAGACGCTGATGCCTTACTAAACTGTTATTATGCCTTAGCATACTCCCACATATCCCAAAGTATTATGCTTTGGGGTAAAAGTAGCGAGGCAAAAAGACTTTTTTCTTCAAACGTCAGTAAATCCGTCATTACTCGACTGTGTAGGCGGCCGTGAACAGCAAATTTTGAAAACTCATTGACTTACAATGCAATTACTTTGTATAATAAATTACCTATTAGTTTAAAGATATTAGATGACAAAAGATTCAAGGTAAAAATAAGACAACTTTTTGTTAACAATGCATTTTATTCTTTTAAGGAATTTATGGAACACTATTGATATACTACCTTTTCTATACTTGAATCTGATTGTAAATATATTTTTTTCTATTCTTAGTAATTATAAGTATTCTTTTGTTTGTTTTATTTATTCTCTGTGTATTTTTTACCTATATGTATATGTGTGTATGTGCGTGTATGAGTATGTGTATGTGTGTATATGTATGCGTGTGTATATATGTATATATTTTAGGTTATTTTAGGTTTATTTGGACACTTTATTATCGTCCTCATCTTATGGTTCTTTTGTTTATTTTATGTTTACATGATTCTGTATTTTCTAGTCATATTGAACATTTCTGCTCTTTATGTTAATTTTGGAATATTAAATGATTAGACCATTGTATTTATTTTTGCAAAATTTGGTTAAATGTTGGTAATTTATTTTATTCTATTTTTGTAAACTACATACTATGTAATAATTTACTTGCCAATGCATAAATACTATGTATTTGTTTTTACAAATGGCCAAATAAAGAGTTTGAGTTTGAGTATATGCTGAAAAGCTGCAATGTCAACCAGGACTACACAATAAATCAGCATATAAGGCCCTTGAAATCAAAATGAAGCCAATGACTAATAAGGATAAACACTGCATCCTTTGTATCGATTGTAGGCACTCAACTAAGTGGTGATAAACTTCGTACTATTTTAGAAGATTGTATTTTAAATTTAAAGGATATATATATTTAAAAGTGGAAGACATAGTAAGTAACATGGGCTCGAATTTTATTGATTTGACTAAATCTCTAGGAATTACACCTGAAAATACAGAGTTTCAGGTAGGAGGTGAGAATATGTTCTATATTTTTGACCCATGTCATTTAATTAAGGCCACCCGCAGTAAGGCAGCACACTTTTTACTTTCAAGGTAGAAAAACGCCTTGGTCATTTATTAAATAATGTTTCTATAATTCCGATAAAAAGCAGTTCTACAGGTGTGCATCCAAACTCACTAATGCTGACCTTAATCCCATAACTTTTGAAAAAATGAGAGTGAGTTATGCCGCTCAACTTTTGAACTACTCAATTGCCAGTGGTATGAATACATACATGAGTTTGGGTGCACTTCCAAATGAAGCTTTTGCAACAATTGAAATTGTAGAAAAATTTAATAATCTTTTTGATATCTTGAACTCCTTCTCATTAAATAATTCTTATAAATTTAAGAATGTATTTGACAGATCTGATTCACAGAATTTTTAAATGAAGCTTTGGATTTTTTTGCCAAATTTAAAGGTATTAAACAAAAATGGTCAAGATTATTAAATGTTGGTCTATTACAATAAGAAGTCTTCTCAATGTATGGCAAACACTTTTAAACTGTGGGTATAAATATCTTAAAACCAGATTGTTTAGAAAATTTCTTTGGAAGTGTAACGCAGCAGGGAGGCAATTGCATAAATCCCACACCAATACAGTTTCAAAGTGCCTTCCACTAATGTGAATTGTAGGGAGAATTTAGATGATGTTCTCATTAATTTAAAATCCATGGACATGGTAGAAATAATTAATAAGGAGTCGGAAAACCAACTGCAGCAATTTCCTTGCCTGATTGCAATTACCGTAAAGAAACCATTCCACCACAGAATGCTTTCTATTATGTCTGTGGATATTTGAATAAAATGTGTCTGGAAGTACATTCATGTGACATTTGCTATGCTTTTAGCAGAGAATGTACTAGCATTGATGTAGCCAAACTTCTGTCTCATTTTAAAGCTTTTGATGCAACCAAAGGTACTGTTGGTGGTCTATCATCACCACCAGAAAGGTGGGTACATTTTATATACAGCCTTGAAAGTATTTTCAACTCGCAGTTTGAGAACATAAAATATGTACAGGCGAAAAAAAAATCTAATTATCTCGTGAATATATTTGAAAAAGTACAATTTCTCCATTCCTGTTCAAATTTTCCCGAGCTGTTTGTATTAAAACTATTTATAAGACTACAAATATTTAAATGTAATAGTTCTGATAAAAAAGGCATTCGAAAATTGAAAATCCTATCACATATATAGTTGATAAAAATTTTGCATTTTTCATTTCATAATAATTTACTCTAATTTATGAAAACTTATGTATGTATGTATGTAAATAGTAGCGTTTAGAGCTGTGTGCGTGTTCTCTTTAAGCAAAAGGGTATTAGCAATTTTTTTGAAGTTATTTGATCTAGATATGGTATTGATAATTTGTGCTCATAGCTTTGAGTAATATTGTTCTCATATTTATTTTTGTATGGTTTATTAATAGGGTTATGCAACGGTAAATTGTTACCGTATTGTTTATGTCTAAAGCTAGTATTGTTTATATGATAGCAACCACTAATTTATTATAAGCATTATTATATATTCGTTATGTCTTAGTAGTTAGTATATGTAGGTATATTAATATAATAATAAATGTAAAGCACAGCGGCCTTTAACTATAAATAATTAAAAGCATTGGCATTACGTGGTCAGTATTGAGTCCTAGATTGTGCTAAGTTAGCCGAAGTTCATGTCCTTGGGAAGACAGTTCAAATTTTATCCCTTTAAATGCTTCTGCTAGGATTTTTACCGAGTATATCTGTTAACAGTGTAAATAGAGTACCGAGACGGATGAGGATCGAACAATGTTGGCGGGAATGAAGAGTTGGTGCTATCTTACGCTTAAACAAGGGAGGTTGCTACTATTAGACCATCAGTCAGTAATAGTTCTTTTTGCGAGCCATGCATTATAGAGGACATAGTGAGTCATCCCTCCCTGGGATGGCTTAGTCTTGCCTTTATGTGATAATTTCTTATTTTTGGTTGTACACGTATGTCAAAATTTGTTTATTAAACATTGAAATTAAACATTTTTTGTTGCATTTCTGCCGAAATCTACGCCGCAAATTTACTTTCAATAACCTTTGATTAATAAACATTGTTAGACTAGTGAAAATTGTTGTTTTTTATTTAAATTAATAATTTAACACCATTGTCTTCATTCATAAGAGTGGGTGTGAGGGTTAGAATCCCTTAAGGTAACTCGGGTAAGTAAGTAGGTTCTCCTGATTTACAACTCCTCAGCCTACTGATAACAGTTACAGAATTAATAAAAACTTTTTGTTTGTGCTGTTGCAAGTTTTAATTTTCCTCCACGTTTCGAAGGTTCAAAAAATTTACCCAATACTATTGTAAATATAACTTATCGTAATTTAAAGAAATGGAGTACCTACTATTAATAATAACAAGAAGTTGCTGAAACTGGTATAATAAGAAATGTCTATTTGAGAACCGCTGAAAACTTCGTACAATATATCTTTTACTACTACCTATCAAAAACCTCTGCTACACCTCTTCAATAACTTCCAAACCAGGCGCGTGTAAGCTCAAAGTGCTTTATTTAGGTTAAAAATTGACACATCAACTTCTTAACATGATTCATGAAATACAGGGGTTTATTTTTCTCTCAACCCACCCTCACTAAAGAAAACTAATTATTTAAATAAAATTCCAAGAAACTATTGAGATTCCTTTATCAACAAATCGTAGATCAAATATAAGTAATATATATTTTTATGATGAAAGCTTTCAGAAATTATTATCGACAAGGGTGACAGGAAGTAGGAAAAACCACTAATTATAGAAAAGCTTTAAATTTTACTGAGTCAAATTCAAATATGAAACTTGAGCAATTTTGCACTTCAACGTTTTTATAGTGTAGTCACAGAGTCGCTTCCTTTCGAGCCACTTCATGGTTTGAGCAGTTTAAAACATGGTGTCCAACTATCATCGGCTCTCCCGGAATGCGATTTTTCAGTTCGTAGTGCACTTGTGAATGCATGCGATCTAAAGACCTGCAAGTGGCAAGTATATGGCCCTCCGCTAGCTTCGCTCGCTCCAGGATTCAAGAATAGGAAACTAACCAAGTGCTAACCCAAACCATACCCAAGAAAAACCCAAAAATCAAGAAAAAAACTGTTTACTTAAAAAAAACAAAACCGACTGGATTTGAACCCTGGTCGCCGAAGTGAAGGCCAACCATGCAGACCCCTAGACCATCTGCTGACTTACAAACAACTGGTTGCATCGTGAAGACATGCGTCACCTCACGTAGCTAGCCAATCACGCGCCTCTTATTCACAAGTGCACTATGAATTGAAATCTCGCTGCCGGAATCGGTCCCTTGAACATCAAAGGTGCCGACGCTTTATGTCGCTACTCGTTGGTTTGTTATACTTAATGATTTCACCATATTTCCGACTACAAATATCCTGTAATATGTACCGGGTGGTCAGTTAAGAACTGACCACCCGGTAGATTACGATTCTGACAAAAGACATCAAGAAGAAAATCTTGCTCGAATTTACCCCATCTTTTTAGATTTAATTAAATTTTGGCGTTTTGGGTGATTTTAAAATTGGTTAAAGGTTTCGCACAATATTTCTACTTATTAATACTTATTTTATAACTGCATAAATTCGTAAAAATTTCCGAAAAATTACCTAATTTAGTTAAAAATTAATTGTTTCTTTTTTAACACGATAGTCTAGGAGATTACGGTGATTTTTAATTTTAATGATTGTGATGACTGCGATTTTTAATTTTAATAATGAATGAAAAGTAAATTAATAATTTATCTTTTGTTTATGAAGAAAACTTGTTCTAACAAGAATAAAGCTTTCATTATATTTTATTTATTTGCTTCAGATCGAAGGTATTTAACTATAACGTATAAACAATTGTTTGAAATACTTCAAAGCTTTCTCGACCAAAGTAATAATGCAAAATTTCTTAAATTGAAATTAAAACTATCCGCATTAACAGGATATCAAGACTTTCCCAATGAGTTTAGGTTGACTTGCAATACTTTTTACTAAAAATATATTTCCAAGTTGAATCAATCAAGTAGGATCAAGGAGAGATTTTTAGAAAAAAATATAAAATGGCTTACAACAACTGTTGTAAAATTAAAAAGTACTCATATATTGTAAAAGGCCGCAAAACAGTAGTATGAGTGTAGTGAGCGGTCCAAAAGACGGAACACAAAACCACTCCAAGAAAGTTCAACACCACAGGAGTTAACTTAGGCCGCTTAAAGGCTAATTTTCATATATAGGACTGCGCACCGACTGTGCGCCTACCGTGCACCTACCGTGTCGTGTTCACTGTAAATCAAAAAAACTGTATGTTCCATATAAAACGCACTGAAGCTCTTATTTACATTTACACATATAGGACTGTGCTACGACCGTGTTGCGGTCGTCCAGTCCTATTGTGAAAAAGTAGAATACGCGCGACGGCCGTAGCATGGTAGGCGCACAGTCGGTGCACAGTCCTATATATGAAAATCAGCCTTTAATGAGCTACAGATCATGTGGTAACTTATCCTCATCGAAAGTTCTCAAAACTATTAGTAACGAACCCGAGCAAGCCAAAATTTTTGAAAACAAAAACAATCAAGATAATTTACATTTAGAGTTAAATGCTGATGAAGTATTAGCTCTAATAATTGTAGAAGCTAGTTTGTCTAAGCATCAGCATAAAATTATCAAAACGCAAGCGGAACAAAAAAAAATTGCAACTTATATCCTTCGTACGACGAAGGCCTTATCGGCCATAAAAAATTGTCACAATTAGGGCTGGGCGATTATTAAAAGTAATAAACGCTGTTCTATTATTTGTAATAATCGATTAAGCGATTATACCGATTAATCGGACATAATCGATTAATCGAAATAACCGTTTAATCGAAATAATCGATTAATCGATATCATCCATTAATCAAAATAATTGATTCGTCGAAATAATCGATTAATCAAAATAATCGATATAATAGATATTTTCTGAAATATTAATCGATTAGTCGATTAATCGATAATTTCTTAAAAGTTAATCGAATAACCGACTATTTTTGCCCACCCCTAACTGAAGCTGAAATTTCGGTAGAATCATTATTGCACCATATTGGTGCAAGACTGATGTAACAAAAAGAGGTAACAAATGCTTTAGCTGAATCAGCAGATAAAATTTATAATTTAGTTTTAATTTGTAAATATGGCTTTGATATTACCTTGGGACAGTCAGAATATATGCAAGTTTTTTGACCAACAGCTGCACTGATGCTTCTATATTTTTTACTAATTTGGTGTCTATTAGATTAATTTTTAAAAATAGCGATAACTGAAATACTTGTATGGGAAAATTGCAGGCCCTCATCAACGCGTTTCTGTCGTCCAATTAACATTCATTTTGCTCGTGAGACTCCTGAATTAACCGTTGCAAAAAAAAACAAAATTTGGATCATCAAATTAAAAATTTAAACCCCTTTTTTTACAACGAAGGAACCCTTAATTGTCACAATCATTTTTTAAAACGGTTTAAAAACATACAAATGATTTTTATACATGATATTTATCGTTAGTAATAATTGATACACCCTATATATAAATATAGATGATGAGCCAAAAATTCAACAATTCTTTGTCCAAAACACGATATTTTAAACCTGTAATACTTAATAACTTTTATGTCATTATTTCTGGTAAACCTTATTATGGCCAGCTTTCCTAGAAATTCGACCAGTGTGCGCCGGGTCAAAGGTCGCCTGCCAATATCCTGCTAGTTTTCGCGCGGGGAAAGAGGCATATCGTTGACGTGCCGCCACGGAGAGTGAACCTTCTTCTTCTTATCGTAGTTAATGTTCGGTGGTAATAGTAGATAATAAATTGTGACTTTTTCCCTACTTAAACTATAGGGGTCAATTTAAAGATTGTATGCCTAAAAAATAATAGCTTTGCCCCTATAACAGATAAACCTGTCAAATATTGGAAAATATCTTATAAATAGTAATATTTGGTATTCCCCTAGTATTTCCCAACATAAATTAGATGTAGTTTTGGGGAATTGAATACGCGAAAAATCATAAATTTGCCTTTATTACAGATAGTCATTAGGAAAAATTGGAATTATAATTAAAAGGGTCATCTAATAAACGGTTAAATCTGGTATCGCCTTGACTTATCTAGAGGTAGTTTTGAAAAACTACCCATAGTTAGGCTTGAATATGAAAAAATCACCACTTCAACAACAAAAAAAGACCTAAAAAAAATAAGTTACAATATCTATAAATCTGCAATTGTGTGGGAAGTTACGGATAAATTACTTTTTTGTTAGTTTCTTGGAGTATTTTTCTTAGTTATTTAAACTTATTTTTAACAAATAAATTTTGTGATGTAACATTCTAGCTTATAAATATGTTAGTACACTGCATATTTAACTATTTACTCACATAAAAATAATTGTTGTTGATGTAATACCTATAATAAAGGATTTTTTAAAGAAATAAAATCATTTATATGACTTAACTTATCTTTTATTAATGAGATATCTTTTTAGAAGCAGAACTTCAGGTCAGAGAGAAGATTAGTATTGATTTTATAAGTAAAGTTAAAATTAGTCTAGTGTTAAAATAATTTTGAGGATGGAAACATGTTGAATAAAGCTATTTGGGTTTTTAACTATTTAGAAGTATTGATGTAAAAAAAGTTAAAAGCCTTTAACATTATTTAAAAAATTCTAATCATAAAAAATATTAAAGATTTCCTAGAAATAAGATATGAATGGGACTATGTTTTCGACAAAATCTTATGACAAGGGGTCATAACACTAATCAGAAGCAACAATGAGGATAATGAATAATGTTGTTTTACAAAGAACCAAAGGCTTTAATGCAGTTGCTTTGGTTAATTACTGCTGCTCTGCATGAAAGCAGTATACCAAAGTCCGACTAATGAATTTTGCCAGTGGCCGTAAAGACAATTCATTCTATAAGTTGAATCTTTTAGAAAAAGCCACATCAAATATTGATGTTAATTTAATAAAGTTACTGGATGATCATTCTTTCTCTATTCCAAGTTTTACTACCAAAAATACATTTTATGAAATTAATTCAAAATTGGGTTTTTAACATGTTATTATGAATTACAGGGTGCATTTTGCAAGCATCAATATGTTATAAATAAATATTTTAAATAAATACTACCCTACCTCCTTTATCAGCTACAGATAAGCATACGCTGGAAAAAATTGGTCTAAGGCAATGAACTGAGAGCAAACGTTTAATTTTTAAGGGTTTAAAATTGGAAGGTTGCTCTCAAAATCTTCAAGTAAGTGATAACCAAGGTGACAACATAGATTCAGCGGTCTCAAGTGCACCACCAATAACAACAAAAACAACTATGAATAGTGATACTAATGATAGTGAAGATATTGAAGTAGGTATCACATTACTAGCAGACAATTTATCAAGGATCGGGAACCTTCTGACTAAAACAATGACAACAAATAAATATTGATCTTAGAATAATCGGCAGTTGGGTAGAATTAGTACAGAACAACATGCCTTACATTTGATAACACGAGCACTTGTGCTGTTTACACCCTGGAGCCGGAGCAAGCGGCTCTATTTTATGAAGATTTGTAAATAGATGTGGAGAAAGAGGCAAACATTTGTAAGGTAAATAGGTGTCCTCTACAACAATAGAGAACATGGTACTGTCCTAATATTTGTTAAATTTTTAGAGATTTAGAAAATAAACATAAAATGCTATTGCATTTTGAAAACAGTTTAACTTTTTTACACAAATGCAAAAACAACAATTTGATTCCTAAAGGTTTAAGACTTAAAGCACTATACAACAACCAAAAAACCATAAAAATCTTAGAAAAAGCAAGTAATGCTCTATTACGAGAAAGATTACATGATCATAGAATTAATAAATATAAAATTGAAAGAGAAATTATTAATTTAAAATTAGACTTACAAAACCAAATTTTACCTATTGATTTCAATCACATTTGCAACTGTATTCACAACAGTTATTTAACAAATTTTGATAAACAAAAACGTATTCATATAAATAAATTTAATAATCTCATTCAAGAAAAATTAAAGAAATAAATTTCTAATGCCAAAAATAACGACTTTATTGAGAAAACTGTAATCAATTTGTCTAATAGAGTATTAAAGGTTTAAATTACTCAGTTACACCTAAAATCGTTCCCAAGTTTGATATCATTTCAGCAATTGAAGAAACAGGACAAAACTTACCAGAAGAACATCAGGACGAATTTATTATTAGAACTAAAATCACACTAGAAAAACCACTTAAAATTAAACAAAACTTAACATACACAGAACAAAGAGAATTACAATAATTGAAAAGAGATAACACTATTAAAAATCTTCCAGCCGATAAAGGCTATTTAACGGTAATAATGGATTGCATTACTTACGATGAAAAGGTAATGTCTCTTTTTAATGACGGTAATTACTCAATACTAAATAAAGATCCAACAGAACGTATTGAGAGACAGATATACAATATGTTAAAAAACACACAAAAATCAGTTCAATGATATAGAAACAAATAACTGACACCACACAATAGAAAAACACCACGTTTTTATGGAGTGCCAAAAATACATAAACTAAATATACCTCTACGTCCAATAGTAAGCTGTATAAATTCATTCAAATGTTGTTGAAAATTATCAATATAAACCTTTAATTTGGTGGCCTTATACAGATGACATTTTTTTCAATTTATCCATATAACGAACATTTTCTTAACGATTTTCTAAAACATATTAACACCAAAGAACCTACAATCCAATTCATCATATTTGTCAACATGCATTTGATAACAATCACAGAATACAATGGAATGCTTCAAGTATTTTAGCAAAGGAACCATCATCTAAAAAACATAAAATTAAAGAAAGTGCTTTAATTTTATTAAATAAAGATGTATGTGTTGCTTAAATTTCTGTTAGTTTTAGCATCACCTGGTTAACTTTGCTAAAAACTGAAGTTGATAAGGGACATTTAAAAATTAGCTAAAATTTTTAACAAAAATCATTGAATTCTTCCTAAAAGCATAACACCAAATTGTAGATATATAACACTTTACAAACGAATCAATTATTTAACTAATAACACCTCAATATCATACCAATAAAGGAACAGTAACCAGTAATTATACGATATGGCATTATTATTGTCATTTTGTCAAAGTCAATTTAAAACTTGACAATTTTGCACGAGCTTTTTATTGTTTTACTGCATTTACTAACCATTTTCATTTTTAGACTTGTTCGTTCTTGACAACGGGGGCAGATTTGTTTTTCGAAACGTAGACCGTTTTTCCAGTTTACTTTTGGTTTCCATTTTATGAAGATTTGTAAATAGATGTGGAGAAAGAGGCAAACATTTGTAAGGTAAACATGAATCCTCCACAATAATATAGAACATATCTACACGAGCTAATAGCTTATTTCAGAGAAGAAAGAGAAGCATGATTAAAGTTCAGCCTACTTCAATATCAAGAAGGCGCGAGGCGGAGTGATGTTTCAAAAGGATCTAAAAGAGTAAACAGTGGCGTTTTTTATCTAAAAACAAAAAAGTGAAAAGAAAACACAACCTGTCTGATAGTGTAAACAAAAACAAGCCAAATGCAATTCATCATTAGTAGATATATTATTAATTTAATTTTGCACAATGTGTGGATTTAATAAAGTTTTTTTCAAAAAAGTAGATTGTATTATTTGAAGTTTAATGTGGTTTTTCTAATCACTTAACTGACGTGAGTTCATTATATACTTAAATTGTTAAGTATACAATATTTAACTTTTATTTTTCAGTGGTTCACTAGATGAAGCCTCTCAGAGCAGTATGTATCATCTTAAAAACCGATTTTATGGAATCCTACAAATTTCTAAATTATTTTGCATAATCGAACGGCTTGCTTGGAACTTATGAACCATTTGATCTATTAATTTCGGACGTCCTTTGACGTAACAAAATATATTCGTTCTTTTATGGTCGTACAAAGGACGTTTGTTATAGGTCCATGGACCAATGGACTAATCATGGACTTTAACCGGACGTCCAGTGGACCTCGTGTG
>MU190104.1:28614-45875 GCA_016904865.1 Pissodes strobi
TCTAGAAATCCACCTTCTTATACGGAAATTAAGCAACTTCTCTCATTGCATTTTGGAGATTCACGAGACCTTTCCTCTCTTATACAAGAACTTCAACGGCTAAAACAAATAGCAGGCGAATCTGCTCTTACTTTCTTCAACCGTTTACAAGTTCTAAATGCAAAAATGCACTCTAGCATTCAAAAATCCCTTAACCTAACTAATGATCAAAAATTAGCCCAATGTAGCTTAATCGATACAATGGCTCTTAACACCCTTCTAACAGGTTTAGAACCGCGACTTGGACAGATAATTCGAGCTGGAAATCCCAGAGACCTTCTCGATGCCCATGTCAGAATTAGACGCGAACTCCAACTTTCTTACTACGAAACTAAAAAAGTGGGAAAGCCAGTAAATATTCAACCAGCTTCTCAAATTAAAAGACCCCCAGTTCAAGCCCCAAAGTCTTATTCCTGTGGACGTTTGTAACATCTAGCAAATGAATGCCGATCCCAACAAATGCAACGCCCTAATCAATATCAAAATAACCCTCCAACCTTCAAGAGACAAGGTCTTACTCCAAATAACTCCCAACAGTCATCTCAAAATCAACAAAGACCCTCTAATATTCCCCAACAAAATCAATCTCAATTTCGCCCCTCAGTTATTCAAAGAAACCCCAGTTTTAATTCTAACCAACATCGAGCTCACCATATGAATTACGACTCACAAATTTATTAACAGGAATCATATTAATTCGACAACAACTGTGAAGTGCTTCTCGAGGCGCTTCTTTGCTTCTGCATGCTATGTCATTTCTTCTGCATATAATGCTATTGGACTGCCTAGTTTAATCATTACGTCATCCAATGGTTGGTTCTCGGGCTCCACCGCATCTGGATTATAGTGGTAGAGGGCCCACTCCGCACCGGGTTGCTTTTAAACACTGGAGAAACGGCTAACCAGCTGCTTTTAGAACATAACTTAATTAAGTACATCAACATAGAGAACATAGACAGCGCCGCGGTATCAAACTGTTAGAAACGGTACTGCTGCGATGAAACTACTTTGGGTACGGGATACACGAGTCAATTACCAGGCACTCGTCTGACGGTCCGACAGCGGTCCAAAATAGCTCCTTCTGACATGGTCCTGACGGATATGAAAGACGGCCTGACGTTTGAAAGATTTGCGGAAACGTGCGACGATGGCGATAAGGGTCGAACAACAACGGTAATAAGGATGACGACGATACAAAGGATCGGTGCGACAGTAATAAACGACCTGACGAGGCTTCCTGCATACATGAAATATAAATCCCGGATTGCGCGTGCGCGAACACGTCACTGCTTTCCGGTCGTACTTCGCTACTACGATTTTACGCCGTCGTTGAGGACGTAGGTAAGGCCAGGAAAGAGAGAGCATGTGTAGTGAAAGAATAACTGATCGGACTGGAAAACCGAGACCAGCTTAGTGTAATGTAAGGGGGTGAGAGATATGAGGAATGGAGGAGGGTTGGTGGGTCGGAGGGAGGGAGGGTGGGAGGGAGAGAGGGAGGGAGGGATGGAGGGAGAGAGAGAGAGAGAGAGATTGCGGTCGTCATGGCGGCGATCTGCAGGAAACGGCGTGGGTCCGGCTCAAGCTTGGGCGGTTACATTGGCGGTAGTGGTGGTGGTCCTCTGGTTTGGGCGGCTGGCTGGCTGGCGACTTCTGCTTCGAGAACCCGGGTGGGTTCTGCCACTAGTGGCTAGGTCGCGCCGGTCTAAAGGTGTTCCCGACACGATTGTGTTATGTATTCAAGGAAACACATGCAAGCTGCTGTATATTTCGTAAACAGTGCATCCAAAGTACGAGCACGGTTTTGTTAACTCGAAGTGTAGTGGGGAATCTCGTCATCGGCCGGCCGATAGGTGGGGACCTAACGCGCATCGCTTGCGACGGGGATCGCGGCGTTCTACTGGTACAGCGCGAGAACTACGGAAAATGTGAAAACCGATTTCTCGGCTTTTCGCGAAGGATTATTTTATAGAAATGAGTTTAGAATATTTAAATTATATTTTAAGAAAAAGAATGATGTGAATAGCCCGTAAAAATAAGAAAGTTAATCCGGATTGCATACCATTCCCCTAAAAATATAGTAACTTCGTTACACAACAATCACAACAACCCAGAGTATTATGAGCTAAACGACCAAAATATCTCCGATCAATCCGTACCTGCTTTCGATAGTAACGACTACCAACATTTTCTGGCACTTCCAAACCAAAACCATCCTCCGAACAATGTAACCTCATCAACAGATTCACTAGAGGAAATCCAAAACCAAATCCAGACCCTCAATCTGGACGATATGAACCCCAACCTGAATTTTCCAGAACAGAATTTTCTTTGAATCCGCTTTTGACAGGCAATTCAAAGAATTTATATTATATCAACGACGCATCTAATCAATTCAAACTTCTTATTGACACTGGAGCTGGCTTATCTATTTTTAAAGAAAATATCGCCCAAAAATTTCATCAAAGATTTCCTGAAAACGTGACCATTCAGGGAATTGCTAATCAAAAACTTCACATAACAAATTCCACTCTTGTGCCATTCAATAAAAGCGACCCTCACAAAGTTTTTATCTATGACTTAGATATAGAATTCGATGGAATTTTAGGCTTAGACTTTTTGGAACACTACCAATGCATAATTAACTTAAAATCTAAAGAACTGATAACAAATTTTAAAACAATCCCTTTGCATAAAGTTGATGCTAAATTCAATAATAATCCTCAAAATAATAAAAATAACATTATTAACAAAGTTCTAATCGAAGGTCGTGTAGAACAAAGTTTTAAATTGAAATGCAATCTATCTAATACCGATACTATACTGTTTGCACAAGAAAAAGATAAAGTTAGACTTCCACACGCCTTAGTCAAAGTAAATGAGAACGGAGAGTTTTTAACGTCAATCATTAACGCAAACGTAGTCCCAAGAACTGTTGACTTTTCCGACCTGCTGATAGAACCTTTAGAAAACTCGGAACCCATTCTAAATTTAAATAATCGCGAAGAAAAAGCGGAACCAATAGACAGAATTCAAAACGAATTAAGAACGGATCATTTAAACTCGGAAGAGAAACAAGCTATAATCCAACTCTGTTTAGATTACGAAGACATATTCTATAGAAGGTGACAAACTCACATTTACGAACAAAATTAAACACACAATTGAAACAAATAATGCCAAACCCGTATTCACAAAATCATGTAGGTATCCACAAGTGCATAAGGAAGAAGTGAAGACACAAATTGGAAAAATGTTAGATCAAGGAATTATACGCCCTTCAGTATCACCCTGGTCATCCCCAGTTTGGGTCGTCCCCAAAAAGCCTTGATGCCTCTGGCAGACAGAAATGGCGCGTAGTAATAGACTACAGGAAACTCAATGAACTATCTGTAGATGACAAATACCCTTTGCCCAATATATCCGATCTTCTAGACCACCTTGGCAAATGCCAATATTTCACCACCCTAGATTTGGCATCAGGTTTCCACTAAATCGAAATTAACCCCATTTATATTCCGAAAACCGCATTTTCGGTTGAGAACGGTCATTACGAATTTGTTCGTATGCCGTTTGGTTTAAAGAATGCCCCGTCCACCTTCCAGCGTGTCATGGACAACAGCCTCTTAGGTATTCAAAACGAACGTTGCCTGGTCTATATGGATGATATAATCATCTATTCTCCCACCATCCATGAACATTTAGATCGTCTTAAAGAAGTCTTTAAACGTCTTCGTAAAGCAAATCTTAAAATCCAGCCGGACAAATGCAAATTTCTCCGCAAACAAGTGGCTTACCTCGGACATCTTGTCACCAAAGATGAAGTTAAGCCAAATCCAGCTAAAGTAGACTGTATTCGACAATTTCCAGAACCCAAAGCTCAGAAGGAGATTAAGTCTTTCCTTGGACTTGTAGGTTATTACCGTCGATTCATTCATAATTTCGTTAAAATGTCCAAGCCGTTAACAAGACTACTTCAAAAAGATATTGACTTTATTTTCAATTCTGACTGTAAAACTGCATTCGACACGCTTAAACAAGCGTTAATATCCAATCCCATTTTGATTTATCCGAATTTCGAGGAACCATTTCTCCTCACAACTGACGCCAGTGCATTCGCAATCGGTGCCACCCTTTCTCAAGGTCCCGTAGGGAAAGACCTCCCTATAGCTTTTGCTTCCAGGACACTTTGCAGCGCCCAAACTAAATATTCTACAATAGAACGAGAACTTCTTGCTATTGTCTGGGCTGTCAAGCATTTCCGTCCGTATATTTTCGGGAGAAAATTCACCCTTATCACGGATCATAGACCCCTAGCATGGCTCTTTTCAATTAAAGACCCAGGTAGCCGACTAGCAAGATGGCGTCTGAAATTGGAAGAATACAACTACAAGATAGAACATAAACCTGGCAAAATAAATAAGAACGCAGACGCGTTATCTAGAATCAAGATAAATCATTTCCAGGAATGTGCAAAACTTCAAACTAAAATTCGAATTTTTGCATCCAACGAAGAACAAGTGGAGAGTGACAGCGAGGAAACAGATACACCCAATATTGACGACGGTACTGAAGACAACCAAAGCATATTAAACGAATTTAACAAATTTGCAGACCTATATAAAACCAGATCCTTGGTTGATTATTCAAAGATTGAAACTTCGAACTCCCAACCTCTGGATAAATCCCACAAGGACATAATTACGTTCTTCTGGCAAAATAAATTGGAAGAAATGCACCACAAAATAATCGATGACATGTTCGAAGAAAACTACCACTTCAAAGATAATGGAATTAATATAGTCAATAGTAAAACAGTAAAGAACAGAAGATATTTCATCATTCCGATTCCATTTGATCCAGAGATTGTAGCTCAACACCTTTTCTACATCCTGTTCAAAACACAAAATGAATTTGAGGCTTCCAAAACATACTGTTTAGAAAACAATTTGGAACTACCCATATTGGAAATGCTGTCTTACATTTTGGCTGTCAAAGACGTGAAATTCAAAATCTGCCAAGATCTAGTCAAGACACCAGCAGAAGATGAAATTCCTCAAATCCTGGACCATCATCACCACGGAAAAACAAACCTACATAGAGGAATCAACGAAACAGTCAGACGAATAAAACAAAAATACAACTGGCCAAACCTTATTAAAGACGTGGAAAAGCTAATAAAAAGTTGTGAGGTATGCCAAAAGGTCAAAATATGTCGGAAAAATCTTAGAAGACCACTAGTAATCACGGAAATGCCAAGAACACCATTCGAAAGAATCAATATTGATGTCTTCTAATATCCTACCAGAATAAGCGCGTGGTTTCTCAATGAGAGACGAACTAACTAAATTTACCCAAGCCTACCCTCTGGCAGATCAAGCAGCTAAATCAATTATTGACACTCTCTGCCGTATGCCGTTATCTCATATTATCTTTTACAATAACACGAAAAACAAAACTCATGCTTTTACACCATTCGAACTTTTATTCGGGCATTCGTCAAACAGACCTCCCGAAACACTATACAACCAAAAAGAACTCATATCGAAATACGTACGAGACTTAAATAATCGCATGGAATACTATTATAAAGTAGCGAGACAAAAGACTGAAACTCAAAAAGAAAAATCTAAAGTTAGATTTGATCAATCGGTATCAAAGAACCCATATTCATACGAAGTAGGCGACAAAGTATACGTAAAAGAATCCCAAATCAAAACAAAGGCTGAAAACCAATTTAACTGTCCATTCGAAATAACAGAAATTTTTCAAAATTCAGCAATTCTTCTTAATCCTCAAACAAAACGATCTACCAAAATAAATTTCGATAGACTGAAACCTTATTCTGAATAAGTGTTTTCTTTCCAGACTCTTCGGGCTATTCATAGCCATCCTCTCTCATTCCTCAATAACGTCGATAAACAACACGATAGGAGTTTTTCTCCATGATGAAGGAACCATTAAAATATCGAATCATAAATGGACACGATAAAATCTTAGACAACCTCCTAGATACCTTCATAATTGTAGACTCACCTCGAATGACTACATTTAAAGGCGAAATACGAACACACGTTAGTCTCCTCAGACAAATTTCCAATTCAGTTAATCTTAACTATACAGAGGTCATTGCTGACACTAAGAATTTCCACTATAGAGAAAGACGTGGACTCATTAACGGTGTCGGAACTATTTGGAAAACTATAACAGTAAATCCAGATTCCTCAAATGGAGAATATTTTAACGACTGTATAGAAAACCCGCGACGAACAGCATATAGAAACTCTCATGAAAAATCAAATATCCGTGACAACGTCAGTAATTAAAAGTTTCAATACCACCATTCAACAACTGCAAGTAGATGAACAAACATTTAATAATAATATAGAAAACATTCAAAAGTCAATCTTAGACATTTCTGACGACCTTGCTTTCTACAACGCAAAAGTAAGCATTTTAGACTTGTGTGAATCCCTAATGGAGAGCTATTCTTTTATATAAAACTCTTTAAATGATATACTTAACGCCATAACCTTTGCACGGTTAAAAATTCTTCATAGCTCGATCATCACCCCTCTAGATCTGACCGACACCTTAAGACAAATTTCTCAAGCTTTGTATAAGAATAATTTACCTTTAACAGCTTATTCTTCTAGTCTTGCAAAATATATAGATATCATAGAATTACAAGCATATCAATCTGACTCTAAGGTAATATTTGTTCTTAAAATTCCCCTAGTAGATCCCGAAACGTACACTCTGTACCACTTATATCCAATTCCTATCCCTGATAATCGAACATGGTTTCATCACATCATTTCTACCACTCAAAAATATGTCGCGAAAGATGATGATTCGATGCTTTACATTTCACTCCAAAGTCTAGGCAACTGCAAATCCCTTGGCCTAAACAAAAAGATTTGCTCTGAAATACTCCAAATCGACAGTGACTCGATCTGCGAAGCTCAACTCCTGAGGCAGCCGAGTCGAACTCTACCAAGAACATATCAAACCAACCTGCTCATAGCTAAGAAATACAAGGTCCAGGAAATCGACCAAAACCTTTGGTTGGTAACAATATCAGATCCTTTACCAATTACAACCAAATGTGAAGGAAGATAGGCTTATATACAGATCATAAACATAAACAGCATCTTACGACTTCAATCGAACTGTAACGCCTTTGTAGGTAGTACGAGAGTTCATGCTAAACGAGTAATTGATGTCTATCAGAACATCACTTACAGGAACCTTCAAATTGAGATTCCCTATAATTGCTGTGAACATCTACCAAGGAAACCATCCTTGCTAGATATCAAACCTCTCAAACTCAATAAAATCGACACGGATGATCTTAATATTGCCCAGCATAAACTGGATCAGTATTCAGAGGAACTGAATAAGATCATCAACCAGTCCTTCATTAACAGACACCTATCCTGGTTCACAATAACAACGATAACCTTAGTCGTTGCTCTAGTTATCATCTACATCCTGTGCAAATGTCGACGTAGAACGCTACCAATGATCACCATGAGCCCTTCCAATAATGACTCACCTTCAGCACCAATACCACGGAATCGCAAACCAATGGGACTAAAATTCGGCAGCATCCTCCCGAGAAGAAGACCAAGTCTTCGCCTCGACGACTCCATTAAGGAAGAACTAGAACTCCGAAGTGAAACTTAAAAGTTGCTGCTACGCACCAACATTTTATTAAAAGGGGGAGTTGTTATATGTGATATATTCTCTCTAATGAACTTTAATAACCCATGATTGCCACATACGTCTCATATTACAACTTGACCCGATATTTGCAAGCCTGCAACATCACCAAGTGTAGCAAAACCCGTGTATTATGCTGATATAGGAAAAAGGACGCTTTATTTAATTAGTATTAAATTAGAATTGTTAACCGTTAGATTCAAGACGTAATAATTTTAGTACTCAATTTTATATTTTGAAATAAAATAAAGTAATGTTCTTTTAAAGAAAAGTGTTTTTTTAAAAAGTGAAATCAAGTTTTGAAGATTTAACAATTGGTGCAGTCGCTGTAGGATTCCTAAACGTCAACAGAACAGGAACAAGCCCAACTCTCGACGGCAGATTCTAATCTCTTAACGAAAAAAAGGACCAAGAAACTCCAGAACTACCCGAGGCGTCCTAACTCCAAGGCAGCAACGGAAGGAACACCTAGTGAAGCCCCTGGTTGAAGATCCGATGAGAACAAGAGAACTCATGTACCAGCAAGTGATTGTGTAAGTAATATCGAGTCATCTCGTATATTATTTTGTTTTTTGAATATCTTGTGATTTGCTGATACCACTGTTCGTATATCCTATTATTTCCACGCATATTTTATTATTCATATATCCTATTATTTCTCGCACATTTTACTATTCGTATAATTTATCTTTCTACATATTTTATTTTAAATATTATATATTTAAATTACAATACCAATTATAAAGCAAAATGCCTGAAACACGCTCACAAACTAACGCTAATACAGAAGTAGAAATTGAACCTTATATACTTTCAGAAATTATTTCAATACCAGAATTCGAGGGAGATCAAGTTTCGTTAGGGAAGAAATGTACTTAATGCCTGTGACTGTGCAAATGATATGGCCATAGGTGACCAAAAGCGTTTACATTAAAAACAAATTGAGAGGCAGAGCCGCACAACTTATTAACTCTAGAAATCCACCTTCTTATACGGAAATTAAGCAACTTCTCTCATTGCATTTTGGAGATTCACGAGACCTTTCCTCTCTTATACAAGAACTTCAACGGCTAAAACAAATAGCAGGCGAATCTGCTCTTACTTTCTTCAACCGTTTACAAGTTCTAAATGCAAAAATGCACTCTAGCATTCAAAAATCCCTTAACCTAACTAATGATCAAAAATTAGCCCAATGTAGCTTAATCGATACAATGGCTCTTAACACCCTTCTAACAGGTTTAGAACCGCGACTTGGACAGATAATTCGAGCTGGAAATCCCAGAGACCTTCTCGATGCCCATGTCAGAATTAGACGCGAACTCCAACTTTCTTACTACGAAACTAAAAAAGTGGGAAAGCCAGTAAATATTCAACCAGCTTCTCAAATTAAAAGACCCCCAGTTCAAGCCCCAAAGTCTTATTCCTGTGGACGTTTGTAACATCTAGCAAATGAATGCCGATCCCAACAAATGCAACGCCCTAATCAATATCAAAATAACCCTCCAACCTTCAAGAGACAAGGTCTTACTCCAAATAACTCCCAACAGTCATCTCAAAATCAACAAAGACCCTCTAATATTCCCCAACAAAATCAATCTCAATTTCGCCCCTCAGTTATTCAAAGAAACCCCAGTTTTAATTCTAACCAACATCGAGCTCACCATATGAATTACGACTCACAAATTTATTAACAGGAATCATATTAATTCGACAACAACTGTGAAGTGCTTCTCGAGGCGCTTCTTTGCTTCTGCATGCTATGTCATTTCTTCTGCATATAATGCTATTGGACTGCCTAGTTTAATCATTACGTCATCCAATGGTTGGTTCTCGGGCTCCACCGCATCTGGATTATAGTGGTAGAGGGCCCACTCCGCACCGGGTTGCTTTTAAACACTGGAGAAACGGCTAACCAGCTGCTTTTAGAACATAACTTAATTAAGTACATCAACATAGAGAACATAGACAGCGCCGCGGTATCAAACTGTTAGAAACGGTACTGCTGCGATGAAACTACTTTGGGTACGGGATACACGAGTCAATTACCAGGCACTCGTCTGACGGTCCGACAGCGGTCCAAAATAGCTCCTTCTGACATGGTCCTGACGGATATGAAAGACGGCCTGACGTTTGAAAGATTTGCGGAAACGTGCGACGATGGCGATAAGGGTCGAACAACAACGGTAATAAGGATGACGACGATACAAAGGATCGGTGCGACAGTAATAAACGACCTGACGAGGCTTCCTGCATACATGAAATATAAATCCCGGATTGCGCGTGCGCGAACACGTCACTGCTTTCCGGTCGTACTTCGCTACTACGATTTTACGCCGTCGTTGAGGACGTAGGTAAGGCCAGGAAAGAGAGAGCATGTGTAGTGAAAGAATAACTGATCGGACTGGAAAACCGAGACCAGCTTAGTGTAATGTAAGGGGGTGAGAGATATGAGGAATGGAGGAGGGTTGGTGGGTCGGAGGGAGGGAGGGTGGGAGGGAGAGAGGGAGGGAGGGATGGAGGGAGAGAGAGAGAGAGAGAGATTGCGGTCGTCATGGCGGCGATCTGCAGGAAACGGCGTGGGTCCGGCTCAAGCTTGGGCGGTTACATTGGCGGTAGTGGTGGTGGTCCTCTGGTTTGGGCGGCTGGCTGGCTGGCTGGCGAGAACTACGGAAAATGTGAAAACCGATTTCCCGGCTTTTCGCGACAGATTATTTTATAGAAATGAGATTAGAATATTTAAATTATATTTTACGAAAAGGAATGATGTGAATAGCCCGTAAAATAAGGAAGTTAATCCGGATTGCATACCATTCCTCTAAAAATATAGTAACGTCGTTGAGAAAATATTTATTCATAAATATTTCATTCCTAAAGCTAAGTAAATAAAAAAACCTAATCCGAATATTTATACAAAAAAAAAATCGCGAAACTAAATGGCTTCTTCTTCGGTTCTTCCTCCGGTTTACTGGGCATCTCATAGACGGGTGTACATGACGTGGGTCCTCAATCCTCATGCTCACGTCGCGTCGGGTATTTCATCGGGTCTTCGGGGCCACTGGATAGTGGATCCCTAGTCCAACCGGTCAGCCAGATTTGTGGCTAAAGGAGTACTGGGTACGGTTGGACTCTTACCAGTATGATAATTGACTTACTGGTGTCATGAGCCGGTTTAAGGTCCTTATATGGATGTGTCTCAACTTCTTGCCGGAACGGTCTTTGAGGTCATAGACAACGGGTGAGACGGCCTTAATCACAGTGTATGGTCCTGAGTATTTCGGTGCCAGTTTGGCGGCGAAACCTTTGACTGCTGATGACAGCGGATTCTCTCTTCGTAGGACTTGCTCACCAACTTGACATCGCCAGTCTCGACGAGGCAAGTTGTAGTGATGGCTCTGTACGGTGAAAGCTCTTCCTAGATTAACACGGACCAGTTCATAGACTTCTTTTAACTTTTGAAGTCGGCCGGTCTGGACGGCGAGCTGTTGGTTATCTGATTCGGCTTCTTCTTTCTGTCGGTTATTGTTATCCGCCATGCTTTGGGAGGGTCGAGTTCACGTGGAAACTTAAGGAATGCCAGTGAAAAGCCGGTGGAGTCGTGATGGGAACTGCTGATCGCAAATACCAGCTCGGGTAGAAGCACATCCCATTTTCTGTGATCGGTCTCGCAGAATTGGGCAACCATTGTCTTAAGGGTTTTGTTGGTGCGTTCTACGGGATTGGCTTGCGGTGTATATGGTGGTGTTAATCGATGTGTGATACTTATATCACGTAGAAGTTACTTGAAGGTTTGTCCGGTATACTGGGTTCCGTTGTCGGAGATGACTGTGCGAGGACACCCAAATCTTGTAATGACTTCTTCGTAGAAGGCCTGACTGACAGCGTTGGCGGTGGCTTTCCGAATCGCACGACACTGGACCCACTTGGTAAAACGATCTTGAAAAACGACCATGTAGTTATTCCCTTTCGAGGATCGGGGTAATGGGCCAACTAGATCGGTACTGACAGTTTCCCACGGTTGGGTATTTCTTGATGGTTGCATCTTACCAGGTGTCATTTGTTGGGCGGTTTATAGCGTTGGCAAGACGGACAGTTTCTCACATACTTTGCAATATCTCGGAACATGCCCGGCCAGTAATATCTAAGTGCAATTCGGGCCGTTGTCTTAGTTATCCCCAGATGTCCGGCAGTGGGTCGGTCGTGGTTTTCTTCTAGAACTGCTTTACGGGCTGGCTTGGGAACACACACTTTCCATGGATCGGCTAGGTCATTTCCGGTAGAGTCAGCCATATCCCAAAAGTGACGGTATAACCTGCCATCTTTGATACAATAGTCGGGGAAAGCTGGCGGATCATTTTCTACAGCTGCCTTTTTAGCACTATACCAGGTACATGGGATGAATTCCTCCAAGGTGAAAATCGAGTCTGGTTGGTCTTCAGGATTATTGGTAATAACAGGATCTCTGGATAAGGCATCGGCCACTCGGTTAAGTAAGTACGCCCTTTCGGTATTTTATTTCGAAGTCAAATTGCTGAAGATATATGCTCCAACGAGCTAACCTTCCGGATGGACTCTTGATAGAATGAAGCCAACGAAGAGACTGGTGGTCGGTGATAACTGTAAAGCGGTAGTCTTCTAGGTATGGTCTCATCTCCTCGATTCCCCAAACGATAGCCAAGCACTCCTTTTCGGTGACGGAGAATTTCTCCTCGTTAGGATTTATACTGCGACTTGCATAAGCGATTACATGATCGCCATCTGGTCCATGCTGAATCAAAGCAGCCCCTAACCCATTATCGGATGCATCTGTCTGCAACAGGAAAGGCCTGGAAAAATCCGGACAAGCCAATACTGGGGCTTCCGTTAGGCAAGTCTTCAGGTGGTCGAATGCGTTCTGCTGGTCGTCAGTCCATGCCCATCGAATACCTTTCTTTAGAAGACGGTTAAGTGGGGCGGCTATCTGGGAGAAGTTTTGAACAAAGCGTCGATACCAAGAAGCGACGCGTAAGAATCGTCGGAGACTGCGTAAGTTGGTTGGAGCGGGATGTTCTAGGATGGCGGACACTTTTTCGGGATCAGTGCGAATTTCTTCGGAAGTAACGAGGTGACCCAAGAAGCGGAGAGATGTTCGACCAAATTGACACTTTTCAGGATTTATTTTCAAGTTAGCACGTCGGAGACGGCGGAATACTTCTTGCAGATTACGGAGGTGTCCGTCAAATGTTTCCCCGAGGATGATTATGTCATCTAAATAGGCGAAGCAAAAAGGATCTAACTCAGGCCCAATAATCCGGTCCATCAGACGCTGAAAGGTGGCAGGAGCGGAGTGTAGTCCAAACGGCATAACTGGGAAGTGAAATAGCCCAATGCCTGGGACGGTAAAGGCAGTGATCGCTATACTGGCTTCATCCAGCGGTATCTGCCAGTAGCCTTGCTTAAGGTCGATGCTGGAGATGTAACGGGCTCGTCGAAGCTTGTCTAGGATTGCATTAATATACGGCGTATCCTTGCGTGAGATTGCGTTGACTTTTTGAATGTCGATGCAAAACCGGTGCTTGCCATTCTTCTTCCGGACTATCACGACGGGAGAACTCCATGGGCTGTCGGAGGCTTCAATTATGCCGTCTTCCAACATCTTGTGTACTTCGGTATTGATAATTTCCTGCATTTTCGGGTTTTGTGGTCGGTATCGTTGCTTGATTGGTTCGGTCTGTAGTAGTCGGATCGTGTGGTTCCTCGGATTTCTTCGAATTTCGGTAGCTCTTGATCTAGAAAGCGGTGTAGGCTGCGTTCTTCCTTGTCGGTTAGGGTCAGGTTCGGGCTGCTGTTGACTTGGCCTATCGGGCTACACATATTAGGAGAAAGCAGTAGTTTGTTCTGTAGATAAACTTGACTGGAACCGAGGTCTAGATGGAACAGATGCCGTCTCAAAATGTCCATCCCTAGTACTATGTTAGAAGTCAGATACGGAAAATAGCTAATCTCTTCGGTCAGTGTGACATCGTTGAGCTTAAGCGGAATACGGTAGGCTTCGGTTATGTCGATTACGCCACCATTAGCTACTTTTGCGCTTCTCACGGGAGCTCGTACTTTTGGATAATGGTTTCTTCGGCATTCGGCTACAGCTAAATCTCTTATATATGAATTGGCGGCTCCGGTATCTATGAGAGCAGAGAACGGAGTATTCTGAATATACACCAGGGCGTGAGGACGAATGTCGGATGTAGCGGGTATATGGTAGGGAGGATTCGAGGTTCTCCAGGTACGGTGCTGAACTGACCTCGGGATGGTGCAGCGCCGGTTTAGTTTTCCGGACGAGAGCACTGACAGTCTCGGGACATGATGCCATCTTTTCCGCACCATGAACAAAATAATCGGGCCTTGTTTCTACATTCTTGGCGGACATGTCCATTTTCCCCGCATCTCCAACACTGGACTTCGGTATTTATTCTCCGTCGGGGAGGATTGCCGGAACGGGCGATAGGTCTGCTTTGGCATCCTGGGTTAGTCGGTGTAATATTGGCCGGTGAGTCAATTCTGGTTTGGCGGTAAGGAGGGGTGGGCGGGGCCTTGGACTGGCGAAGTTCCTCAAGGAGTAGCTCTGTTTCACGGACCATCCTGGAAAATGTTATTATGTCGGTGTAGTCGGATCTTCTAATATGCTGTCTGTATTCCGGCAGCAGGTTTCGGTATAACCACCGTAATTCTTGATCAGGCCCAATGCCGCCATGTCTACGGATCAGAGTTTGTAAATTGGATATATAGCGGCCGCTGGCTTCATTAGGCTTCGACTAATTTCGGCTTCGAGATTGTCGGCGTGGTTCAAAGGGAAGTAGAAAGTACGAAAATGGGTGATAGACTCTTGCCAGGTTTTCCAGTTGATCCGGTTATTTCGAAACCAGAGGGCGGCTTCGTCTCTAAGAAGTTCGGGCATGTGCGGTAACAACCAATCAAAAACGATGCTCTGCGAGGCACAAATTTCTTCAAGTCTCTCAATGAAGGTGACGGGGTCATTTCTGCTGTTAAATGATATATTCCACTTGTGTACCTTTGATAGATGGGCGGTTGAAGTGGGCATCGAGAGGGTAGGCGGAGTTACGAACGATGTTGGGAATGGTGCAGGTACAGAAGCAGACATAACGGTAGTTGAAGCGGTAACGAAAGGCGAGATGGTCATCGGAAGGTGTATCGGATTTGCTAAGGTGGTAGACAACAGCATCGGATTCGATAATGACGTCTTCAGAGATGGAACACTTGGCATGGTTGTGGTGGTAGGGTAGAGAATAGATGGAACAGTAGCCGGTATGGCTAAACTTGTCGGCGGGTAGCTAAACGGCTGACTTGTAGGTACGGGTGTGGCTCGGCCGTCTCGGATGAATGTAATTAGTCGCTTCCGCAAGACGTCGGTAGTGCCGGTGGCCTCTAGTCCAAACTTGGTTAATTCACTTACCACAGCGTCTTTCTTTAAGGAATATACCCAGCTTACTCTGGTGTCGTTCGAGTCGGCCGGAGTTGCGCTGTAACGGTAATAAGGATGACGACGATGCAAAGGATACGGTGCGACAGTAATAAACGACCTGACGAGGCTTCCTGCATACATGAAATATAAATCGCGGATTGCGCGTGCGCGAACACGTCACTGCTGTCCGGTCGTACTTTGCTACTACGATTTTACGCCGTCGTTGAGACGGTAGGTAAGGTAAGGAACGGGGTAGGTAGATTGAGTGAGAGAGAGAGAGAGAGAGAGCTTGTAAAGATAGAGCCGACTGTAGTGTAGAGAGAGATAAACAGAGAGAGAGAGAGAGAGAGAGAGAGAGTAGTGAAAGAATAACTGGTCGGACTGGAAAACCGAGACCAGCTTAGTGTAGTGTAAGAGAAAGAGAGATATACCTACAGTAGTATCTATGCAGTAGCAGCAAAGATGGACGAGAAAGGCGGCGACGAAGGCGGCGACCTGCAGGAAGCGGCGTGGGTCTGGCTCAGCTTGGCGACTTACATTGGCGGTAGTGGTGGTCCTCTTCCTCTGGTCTGGGCTGGGCTGTGCTAGTCGGCTGGCTGGCTGGCGACGTCTTCGAGAACTCGTGTGGGTTGCAAGGTTATTACAGGAATAGGTTGAACGGTAACTTTTCGCTTCACACGATGACGTCACATGTGGATATCGTGCAAAATAGGCGTGTAATTGACAATGCAAATATTTCTAAATATCATGATAAAATAATAATTATTTGTTTCACAACACCGCTGTATGACTTTTATGTGTTAATTAGAATAATATACTAATTATCCATGAAGAACCTCCTTATTATAATGCTATTTTAAATGAAATTAAAATACTATTTATTAACTTAGCTATCGTTATTTAAAAAGGTAGGTACCTATTATAATTATTGGTATTCTAAAAAATAAATAATACCTACTTTCTTACCCTAAAATATGTTGTTTTTTTCTGTTCTATACATGTGCAGCTTTGTTTTAGTCAGTTAAAATTAAAAAGAAAGCTTTCTGAGGTTGTCCTTCCTCGTTAACAAAAAGTAAAAGTAGATGTTGATAATAAAATACGAAAACCTATTAAATAAACTGCCTGTATGTCTCATTTTGTTTTTAAAAATGTTAATTTGAAGGGAGCAGAAAATTAAATAGGCACTTAATAATAATAATAACCTTTATTATTAGCACATTGACTAGCAAAAAATAACAAATAACATAGCTTATCATCTATTATTATTTAACTTACTCTAAGTTTAATATAAAATATATATTACTTTAAAATATATAAACAGTACAATGAGTAATTTAGTTGTCTCTAACACTAGATCGCAATGCTTTCCTTAATATATGATATACATAAATATCTAAATTGATTCAAATCTTGCGCACTTTTGATATTGTCAGGTAAATCACTATACTGCCTTTAAGCCCCTATAAAATAGTTTATTCGCACTTGGATTTGTGTTAACCGTATATACATCGAAGTTGTCTTTTGAAAGAGTGTTATGTTCTGAATGTTCTGGAGAAACGCGCAATAGTCCAGTAAATATCTTGACACTAAATTATGTAATATTTTAAAAAGAAAAATCATACTCTTATATGCGACGATCTGTCTTATGCTTACTAGATTTGTTGCATTTAACATATAAGTTCTGCTAGTATATATATTGCATCCCAATATTATGCGTAATGCCTTATTTTGATTTTTTTGCAAAGTATCCAGATGAGAACTATTCATAATGTTACGTTTTTCCCGTGGGTTCTTAACAGAAGTACCACTTTGCTATTTTTAACTAATACTCTCTTTATTCACTACCACTGTATACAATTTAACTCACTAAACTAGTCTTATAACTTTACCACTAATATCTATTCAACACTCAATGATTAACTGAACTGAACTAACTATCCGACTTAGGTCTGTTTATATATAATCTCAAATCTATCACGAATATTCGGGAAGTATTCCAAGGCCACTCTATATGATCTCGACGAGGCCATCGAGATAATTCCAG
>MU190106.1:0-33218 GCA_016904865.1 Pissodes strobi
CTGGAACACTAGAAAACTCGACATGGGCAATCTTAAAAAAGCTATAAATCAAATTCCAGAAGATGGAAACCCAACACCACGGATGAGCGTATCCAACAAGCTCAAAGAGATATGCAAGAAATCAATGCCAAGAAAGAAAAACTCTGGTAGAGGAAGACCCGTGTATTGGTGGAACGATGAGATAGCGGAGCTTCGAAAGGAATGCCTCATGCAAAGGAGACGATGTACAAGAGAAGCAAAAAGAAGACAGGGGCAACAAAACCTACAACTTTGGGAATCCTATGAGGAAGTAAAAAGGACACTTCGGAACAAAATAAAAACGGCTAAGAGAACCTGCTGGAAAACACTGTGGGATGAAATTGACTGTGATTTATGGGGAGACGGTTATAAAATTTTAATGAAAAGGCTGCTCGGTTTCCCACCAAGGCCTCAAATGACGATGGAAATGATGGAGAATGTTGCAAAACACCTCTTTCCCGAGCACGAACCTGTGATATTTAACTGTGATATTTACAAAAATTAGTATAGAAGAACCAAACTCAGCATACCAAAGACTAAAAAGTAACAAAGCCCGGAGGTAACCAAAGAACTAGCTCAGCAACGTCCAGGGTATGTACTTGCGGCATGCAACGAATTTGCAGAGCGCGGTATCTTTCCCGAAGATTGGAAGAGAGCGACCCTAATACTCCTTCGCAAGGGCGATAAACCTGCGGATAGTCCAGGCTCCTATAGACCTATCTATCTCTTGGACATTGAAGGAAAGCTTTTCGAGCACCTTATCCTAGCCAGACTAAACAACGAACTGGAAAGGACTGGAAGCCTGTCAGATAGGCAATACGGCTTTAGGAAGAAAAGACAAACGACATACGCCATAAGGGAAGTAGTCAGAACCGCTCAAGAGGCTGCTGCCTTCACCCCTGCGCATAGACGCTTATGTGTTGTCATGACCCTGGACGTAAGAAATGCTTTTAACAGCGCCTCCTGGCCCATAATCTTGGACTTATTAAGAAGAAGGGAAATTGAAGAAAGTCTTATCAACCTAATCAGATCATATCTGTCTGATAGGGAAATAATCCTAGAAGCGGAAGGCAAAACAGTTTATAAAAAAACAAGCAGCGGCGTCCCACAGGGCTCAGTTCTGGGTCCAACTCTCTGGAACGTTATGTACGATGATTTACTCGAGCTAGACCAACCGACGGGCGTAAGACTTATAGGATTGACAGACGATGTAGCAATGGTGGTGGTAGCTAAAACGGAAGAGGCCTTAAGAAACTTTGCAAACACAGCACTCCTTAAAGTAGACAACTGGTTAAAGGGTAGCGAAAAAACTGAAGCGGTGCTACTAAGCACAAAAAGAAAGCAGGGTCAGATCAGTTTTAACGTTCAAGGCTCAGTCATCAAATTGAGCAAGTCCATTAGGTACCTCGGGGTGTGGCTGGACACAACTCTGAGTTATGCCGAGCACATTAACAGGATACTCCAGAAAGCGGAGAAGACCATGAAAGCTCTTATCAACTTGATGCCAAATATAGCAGGGCCCAGGGCAACAAAGCGACGAGTACTGACAAGTGTGGTCCACTCCCAAATACTATATGGTACATGGCGGCAATTAATAAGAAACTCCTTTCAAGGATAAACCGGGTTCAAAGACTCCTATGTATAAGAGTATGTAGCGGATTGTAGCGGCTATCGTACTTAGCAGCAGCACAAGTCATCGCTGGAATACCCCCGATAAGACTTATGGCAATGGAACGAAAGGAAATATATGAAGGGAGAAACAAGCAAGAAGCCAGGACTGCGCTACTTGCCAAGTGGCAAAAACAGTGGGTAGAGGACACCTACGGACGCTGGACGCATGGCCTTATCCCAAATCTTCAGGTGTGGCTACGGAGAAGTTGACTACTTTCTCAGTTTCAGGACATGGGTGCTTCAAAAAGTATCTTTTTGACAGACGTAGAGCAGATACGGAGAAATGCACTTACTGCGAACATACCGACGATGTAGACCACACGCTGTTCACCTGCCAAAGATGGGAGGAGCCTAGGGATGAATTCTCAAGAAACACAGGGAGGCGCTTTGATGCAGAGAATATTATGGAATGTCTGGTTACGACAGAGGAGTTATGGAACACGACATATAAAGCTATAAGAAGCATCATCGAAACTAAAGAGCGGGAAGCAAGATAATCACACCTTCTGGTGAAAATGCAAATCTAAACAAACCACTAATGCATCTGTGATGGATCATTACTATATCTGTGATATTTCCAACAAGAATATGCTGTGATATTTTACGGCACCATTGGGTCTGTTTGTGTTTGTTGCCTATCGAAAGTAAAATGGTTTTCAAGACAATCCCCGCACTGAAGTAATGCGAGAGAGGTTCCAGTGCGAAGGATGAAGAGCAGGGGGAAGGGTTTTAGTACAAAGAGGCAGTCACTGCCTGGTCAACTGGACGACTTTCAACATCGACCAGGTGTCTAGATAGAGATTTTCTAATCCCAAACAAAAATAAAATATTCCTTGCCAGCCTATTCAGACCAAACTTACTAAGATATGGTGTGTTCCTGACAAAATTTTTCTTATCAAAGGTAGTATCAGTAGTGACAATTCTAATAGTATCATTGAAATACGTTAAGTTATACATGATATTATTAATTACGTTGTTGGTAACAGGATAAGATGCAGAGAAAAATGAATTGTTAATTGGTGTAGAACAAATTAGTAAATTCGTGAGGAAGCATTTGTTAGCTAAAACTGCTACATACTTTTCAGAAAAATTCCTAATGTCAGAGCTCACTAAAACGATTACACAATCCCCATTCGTAAATTTTTCCAGATAAGTATCAATGTCTTTTACTAACAAGTCAAATGGAGCATTAGGCTTGCAAACACTTTGTAGTCCTTGGTTAAGTACTTACGAAGGTAGGCATCAGGACATTTCCCAAATCCATCAGATAGAAATATGGCCTTCCTTGATTGATTGACATTTCCCTTACAGAATGACTGTTTATCTTCGATGCTGTTGCTAGCAGCGGGAGTTTGAGTTAACTCTTCAGATAAAGGAATGCCATAGTTGCTGGGATTTCTGGCTCGGTTGAGCTCCTCAGCATAGATTTTGTAATCAGATTCAGGCAGTCTTTAAGCTGACAACATGTCCTCCCTGCTGTCCATTAGTTGCACTTTTAAGTTATTGATGGTGGATAAATGTTCATTTATAACTGAATGAAGGTCACTAATCATGCATTCCAGTTCCTCAATCCTTTTGTCAAGGTCTTGGCCAAAAGAAGATTCGGTCAGTAAATTACAAACTATATACTCGCTTTCATTTGTTTGAGCGACTATGAAAAATTGGAAACCTGCTATAATCACATATAAAACCGCACATTTCTGTCATATTTGGTTAATTTTTGGCTCGCAATTATCCGAAAATCTGCAAAAATGTTAGTTTTCTGAATATGGCATTTTTTTTAATGCAAATTTGAGCCACTGTCAAAATTTTGAGACCCCCCGTATTCTTATTAAAATTGATTGGTATATAGAGTCATCTCTTCACTATTGAGCAATTAAAATCGCACTTTTCTGTCTTACTTGGTTGGATTGATATCAGTCAAAGGATAGTTTCCCTAATATGAAAATCTTTTTAATGCGAATTTGAGCGGCTGACAAAATTTGGAAACTCCGTATAACCGTGTCAAGATTTCACGATTTATAGAGTCATAGAATAATCAAAATCGCACTTTTCTACCTTACTTGGTTAGATTGCTATATATAGGTGTCATCAACACCATTAGGTCGCAAACACTTCCAAATCCATTACGAAAAAAATATTCCGATAAATCGGACAATGTTCAGCAAATATTTAATAGAGAAGTAAAAGCAAATATTGGATTCAGAAACGATTTGTGTACAGAATGATTTGCATATATAAGCTTTCGCACCACTACTGGTTTTAACGTTTTTATTTCAGCTTTAGTGCCTGTCAGCCAATTCATTGTTGCGTTACGTCTTGAGTAACCTATTTTAGTGACTATTATTATTATTATTATTATTATCTAGGCGCCTACGCCATAATTATTTTTGTTTTTCAGAAACAACTGTGTGGGAAATCAAGATCGAAGTATACTTTTGGTCAGTAAACCAGAAATTTACTCATGTGGGTCCTTAATAAACCAATCAATTTCTTCGGAAATTCTATTAATAGCTTATTGCTAATAAATATCTTATTGTCTCCAGAGACAATAGAAATAATTTTGACGGGATTTACATTACGTGTTCATACGTTTAAAAAACGTTATTGTCTTAAATCGAATGTCAATTAATCGGTCCGCATTCTACGAGATATTCTTTGCTTCGCCAGTTAGCCTTGAGCATTGATAATTTAAGAAGAATTGCAGAAAATAAATTTGCAACGATCCGCAAACACCTTTGCGACAGGTATTCGAGGTGTAACACCTTTGTAATATTTTCTTATACATTCTTCAACCAAAGATCTTTTAACCTTGTATTTTAAATTTATTTTTTGTTAGTTTTGGTTACTTATATCAAAAAATAAATATTTATGAACTCTTTTTACCCCCAAATAAATAACAAAATGCATTTCCTAAAATAAGTACAAGCCAATATGCCCGAAAAGAACGGAGAAGAAGGAAGAAGGGAATGGAGAGAATAGATCACCTAGGAAACAGCACTCTAACGTATTGAAAATATGGAGAGGGTTCAGTAGAAGAACACCACAACATCCAAGCAAGATGTCTTTCGAAATCAATTAAATCGCCTAGATATAAGTAGGAAGACAACTTTGTCGATTTATTTTATTAAGTTTAAGGATATAATATAACCTTCTTAAAATGTATTTCCGGTTGTTGCACGTTAAACAGGAAAAGAGCCATTACAAGAAGTGCACACATAACACACCCTTTTCGCGAAACACGTTTTACAGATCCGAGGTTATAGTCGCTGTCGTTTCATGTCTAAAAAACTCAATGTCTTAAGGTGGCGTGATATAAAATCCATACGAAATAGTCAAAGGAGCTAAATCTGGATATTTTTATAGGGAAAAAGGAATTATTTCCAGTTAAGCGCAAATAAATAATGTATTATTAATAATTGCAGTTCTTTGCTACCACCTACCTTTCAGCGTTAGGCGACAGTATTGCGGAAGGTTAAAGCATTGTTGACGCAACTTGATCGCTTAAATGAATGATAAAGATGTATAAATGCAAATCTCCCGCTGGCGCGCCCACTCAACAACGGCCGGAATAATGAAAATGTTTCGAAACGAGTCATTTGTGCATTCTCTATATGTTTTCTACTTATTTGGATTTATGCGAAGTGCATTTCGCTTATTTCGTTTTAATGATGTTAATTTAAAAGCGGCAAAGAAAGCATTACGTAACGCGGCATTCCGGAAAACATCGGTTGAGTAATATGCCTATCGATTTTAGCCCAGATGCGGCCGGATAATCTAATTCGACTTGAATAATTCAATAATGATTTTGGTTGAAGACGGAACCACTTTTGTACATTAGAAAGTCATAGGCCCGCATACTAACAATTTGAAAATTTATATGAAATATTCAAATTACCTGTAAATAAATGTCAGCTGCTTGGAAGCAAAGTGAGTGTTGCTGTTAATTTTTTTCTTGGGTCATCATAGGCGTAGTTAGATGTTCCAATTTGGGGGCCCCCAAGAAAGTTAAGAAAACAGATTGTGTGTATTTATTTAATTGCAATATATTTTAAAATGAAAACAGAATAGATATTTATGGTAATAGAGAACTATTACGTTGAAAACTAATTGGGTGAAAATAAATGTACAGGGGTTTTCCCCTATATTTTATATCCCACGTATAGGGGATTTATTTTGAAAATATGAAAGTTTTAGAAATAGTCCTGTAATTGTCAAATTTTAACAGCATGTCATTGCTTTGTAAATCTTCGACAAAATGTAATTCGTTTTTTCAAATGGTTTTCGAGTTCTTCATGCAGTTGAATATGGTAGCATTGCATAAGGAAAAACAGAATAAGTTAACCAATGGGTGGGTCAACGAGATGTTAAATAAAGTGAGCCTTATACTCATAGAAAAGTGATTTATATACACGAAATAGAACCCGATGTACTCGGATAGAACTTTCACTGCATTTATCCCCTCCACTTCTTCTTCCAGAAGAAAAAGTCATGTCAGACATGTCATGTCAAATTATTATTGCATTTATTTTATTGTATTGAGCTTGTTTTTTGAATTAACTTTTCACTGATGAAATATGCTTTCCTGTTGTGTTGCTTCCTGTAACTGACTTGTACATATTGAAGTACCCTTAATTTTTACCTAGCAAGGTGTGTTAACCAGCATTTGCAAAAAGACATTGATAGTTTAAGGTTGATTTTGTCATAACAAATAGTTTTTACTTTAGAAGCTTTAGTTGAAGGCATAATTTTTTATTTAATACAGAAGATTGAAAGTATGGATCCAGTGAAACATATCAAACCATTAACAAGTGAGACCGACTGGCCAATATGGAAGAACAAAATGAGGGATATGCTAGATTGTTATGAAGGTGCGTTAGATGTTATTGATGGCAAGCTAAAGAAGCCCAAACCGCTTGGAGAGGAAGCAATAGAAGGTCAAAAGAAGAAATTCAAAGAGGATTCTGATTTGTACCGTAAGGCTAATAGTTATGCTAAGTCGATGATCACAAGCGCAATAACTGATAATGTATATCAAAAGATGATGGACAAAACCACAGCCCATGATGCGTGGCTCGCACTAAAAGATCTCTTTGAAGCATCAGCTAAGGATCAGTTATTTAAGCTTTGTACAAATTTATTTGCTTTTAACTGGACAGCGAACGAAGATGTGTCGACCCATATAGCCAAGTTGAAGAGCCTGTTTTCTGAGTTAAACAGCGGTTTAGCATTTAAAAAGGCAAACACACTTCCAGAGTTAATGGTAGTTTGTAAAGTTTTACATATTTTACCAGAAGAGTTCGAGACTTTTAAGACAAGTTGGATGCTGCTTTCAAATGACAGTGACAAGAGTAAGACATTAGATGATTTGACAGTAGAGCTTTGCATGTTTGAGAGAAATTTTGCCAAGAGTAAAGCCGGGAACACACTTTCGACACGCCACGCCACTCTGCGAGCTAGCGTGTACCGTGGCACGCTATGCCAAAAGTGCGGAGCTTCTAAAACAATGCTTTTATATGGACCGGAAACACACACACCGCACGGCACGGAAATCACTCCACGCCACGCTGACGTCAAACTCCATGCATGCTGCAGCATGTGGAAATCCACACTTTTGTTACCACGCATGGTGAGCACTGAGGCGCCAAAAAGCGAAATCGGTTAATTTATTCAGTAATTTTTAATGCAATATTAATCCTAAAATGGATGACTTACTTATTGAAAAGGTGCGAGAGCATGAATATACTGCTCAACAAACTACCGTCCTTCGGACTGCCAACTTCTCTCTGCAGCCGGCTTGCCAGTTTCCTCAAGAGCCGATCTCTGCACGTTGCAGTCGATGGACACATCTCGGACATATTCACCATCAACGCGGGCGTGCCTCAGGGCGCCATACTTTCACCAACTCTGTTCCTCATCTATATTAATGACCTGCTGACCGAAACAAATAATACTGTTTACAGTTTTGGAGATGACAGTACCCTTGTCTCCCACTTTAGATCAGAAAAACTCTTACCAGCGACTGAGACTCATCACCGCAGACAGAAGCAGATTACAGCAATTAATCAAGACCTGGATAAAGTTCAAACTTGGGGCGACCGAAATTTGGTCCCGTTCAATGCAGCAAAGCCCCAAGCAGCCACGTTTACCAAGAGGGCCAATACAGCGAGCCCTTACATCATTATGGGAGGGTCGACCATTCCTTCATCCTCGTTAATCGGACTGCTGGGTATCTCGGTCAACAACAATATGTCCTGGCATGACCCCGTTGCTAACATCGCAAAATCAGCCCCCAGAAGCTTGGTGCGCTATTTCGCAACAAAAAACTCTATACACCGCAGCAGTTGCTCTTGCTCTACAAAGCGCAAATAAGACCGTGCTTAGAATATTGCTCACATATCTGGGGTGCCGCACCAAAGCACACCCTAAAGCTGCTGGATTCCATTCAGAAGAGAGTTGTGCGTCTCGTCGGCGACCCGGAGTTGACCCGGAATCTGGATAGTCTGGAACACCACAGACATGTAGCCGAGATATCTCTGTTTTACAGATACTTTCACGGCAGATGTTCCCAGGATTTGGTCTGCCTCATCCCGCCCCTGGCAGCTCCTGTCAGACAGTCACGACAGACGGCAAGAGCGCACCAGTTCGTCGTACAACTAGAAACGCCTAGAACATCGCTTTACAAGAACTCCTTTGTCTGGCGCACTTTGTCTTCCCACTAATTACAACTTACAAATATTCAAGAGCCGTGTCAATCAACATCTTCGCACACACACCGCTCGTCGAGCGCCATATGGTCTTCCTTTAGTGTGTGTGCCACTGCCATAAAAAAAATAATAAAAATACAACGTCAAATGCCGAGATTACAGGCATAAGCATATGAGACAGACGTCCTGGGAGGAAATTGGACGGGAATTAAAAATTTCTGGTAACTAAATGAATTATTTAGTGAATTATGTGAAGATAATAAAGTGGCACACCTGACATAAGAAAAATGTTTTCGTCGACATAACTTTTTCTTACGAAAGTTTGGCTTAGAAACTGGAAATATTAGGTCGTTTGAATAAAGATGGAGTACATGCTTTGTAGTACATGTTAGTACATAGTCTTTACATGTAGTTCCATGTATGGATCCGATAAGAATACGTTCATAATATGAATTAATAATTATATCAGCGTATTCTTCTCTTCTTTGGTTAATTTCGTGTACCCAGCATGCTCTACGAGTTGCCCTATTTTCTAATATATAAATAGAGACTGCTGCTTCTTCCAGTTCCTCTTCCCAATCAGAAGAATCGGTACTGCTGGCATATTCAATTTTTTATAGAAACACTGCTACTGCCAGATAAAATTAAATTGAGAAATAAACGCAATCAACTGACGTGTTGTGTACGTCGCAGCGACTGCTTGCCTGTAGTGTGTTTCTAAACCAAAAATTTTACGCCATGCCACGGAACGCGCTAGCTCGCAGAGTGGCGTGGCGTGTCGAAAGTGTGTTCCCGGCTTAAAACAATGCTTTTATATGGACCGGAAACACACACACCGCACAGTACAGAAATCACTCCACGCCACGCTGACGTCACACTCCATGCATGCTGCAGCATGTGGAAATCCACACTTTTGACTGAGACGCCAAAAAGCGAATTCGGTTAATTTATTCAGTAATCTTTAATACGATTTTAATCCTAAAATTTATTAATTGAAAAGGTGCAAGAGCATGAATGTTTGTTTATACGTCAAATGCCGAGATTACAGGGATAAGCACATGAGACAAACGTCCTGGGAGGAAATTGGACGGGAATTAAATATTTCTGGTAACTAAATGAATTATTTATTGAATTATGTGAAGATGATAAAGTGACACACCTGTGACACAAATGTTTTCGTCGACAAAACTTTTTCTTTCGAAAGTTTGGCTTAAAAACTGGAAATATTAGTACATGCTTTGTAGTACCTACATGTTAGTACATAGTCTTTACATTTAGTTCCATGTATGAATCCGATAAGAATACATCCATAATATGAATTAATAATTATACCAGCCTATGAAATTCGCCCAATTCTTCTCTTCTTTGGCTAATTTCGTGTACCCAGGATGCTCTATGACATGCCTTATTTTCTAATATATATAGATAGAGACTGCAACTTCCTCCAATTCCTCTTCTTAACCAGAAGAATCGGCACTGCTGTCGTATTCCATTTTTTCTAGAAACACTACTACTGCGAGAAAAAATTAAATTGGGAAATAAACGCAATCAACTGACGTGTGGTGTACGTCGCAGGGACTGCTTGCCTATAGTGTGCTTCTAAAGCAAAAATTTTACGCCACGCCACGGAACGCGCTAGCTCGCAGAGTGGCGTGGCGTGTCGAAAGTGTGTTCCCGGCTTTAGGATGACAACAGTGAACAAGAGGCTCTCGTCGTAGAAAAGCATGCTAAGATACATAGTAGAAGTAAGGACACCAGTTGCAATTATTGCAAGGTTAAAGGTCACAGGGTACGTAATTGTAAAAAGTGGATTGCTAATGGTAGGCCGCCTAAGAACAAACAAAAGACATCAGATGTGAAGACTAAAGAAGATGCAAATATGACATTGTTATCTTTAGATGAAGTTATGATCACAGAGCATGATGAGTCAGTTTGGTGAGTAGATAATGGCGCAACCAGGCATGTTACAAATACACCCATGTATTTCGTCGATTTTCAGAAGTTTGACAATCCATGTAATATAAGAGCTGCAGGAAACGAGATGTTAGGAGCAGTTGGAAAAGGTACAATAAAATTTCTGTATTCCAATAAAAATAGAAAAAAAGATTTGCTTACCTTGACCGACATATGGTATATTCCTCAGATATCGAAAAATCTATTTTCAGTGCTAGCAGCACATGATAGAAATATAGATGACAGTATTTTTACGTCTACGTCAACAGAATGTACGTTTAAAACTGGAAATAATGCATTAACAGGAACCAGAGAGGTTGGTCGAAGATTGTACAAGCTTGAAATGAATCCGATCATTCCAGAAGCAGAGGTTCACTGTAGTATTGCAGAAGCTGATAAATCGATGTTACAACTGTATCATGAGAAATGAAGACACCAAGACAAGAGGTACGTAAGAACAAAACTTAAGAAAGAGATGGAAATCAAAGTCAAAATGGACCAAGAACTCTGTGAAGCATGTATTTATGGAAAGATGCATAGGCTTCCTTTTGGTACAAGAGAGAGAGCTACCAAACCTGCAGAGTTAATATCAGCTGATTTAGTGGGACCTTTTGATTTATCATTTCAAAAATACAGGTACCTTTTAATTTTTAAAGACAACTATACGCAGTTTAGAATTAGTTATCTTTTAAAAGAGACATCCGAAGTTAAGGATAGATTAAAAGATATGCTGCAGTTGATAGAAAACGCAGGTCATTCGATAAAAGAATTATTGTCAGATGGAGGTGGAGAGTTTGACAATAATGAGGTTAGATCGTTACTAACAAGTATAGGTATAACGATAAGACTAGCAGCGTCATATACACCTCAACAGAATGGCGGTAGTGAGCGAGAAAACAGAACAACTATAGACATGGCTAGAACATTTAAGTTTTCCAATCCAGAAATCGAATTTCCACCAGGACTATGTGCAGAATTAGTCAACACAGCCATCTATGTACTAAACAGAACTGGTAAATCTACAGTAGAAAACGTTAGTCCGTATGAGTTATGGTATGGAAAAAGACCAAGAATAAAGCATTTAAGGATAATTGCTAGCGCTTGTTATTTCCATATTCCAGTTCAGAAAAGGCGAAAAATGGAAAGAAAGCAATGAAAGGCTATCTACTAGGCTATGATGGTGATGAACGCTATAGAATTTGGGTAAAAGCAAAACATAGAGTTTTTGTTTCAAGAGATGCTAAGTTCCAAGAGAAACTAAAAGCATGTAAAGAAGTACCCATAAGCTCTACAGACCAGAAAAGCACAGACAGATATATCGAACTTCTCATGAGATCGCAAGACAGAAATACGGATGAAACTAGATCACAGGTTGCAGAAGAGTTACCAGAACAGCAAGAAGAGGATGGTATACAAGATAGAAATTTGGAAACTGAGATAGAAGATGTGGAAGAAAGTGAAGGTGAGGAAGAAAGTTCTTCATACAATTTAAGAAATCGTCAAACTTTAAAATGCCCTGATCGTTTTGAAGAATGCATTCACCTAGCTGAAGAGTTAGTATGCACGATTGAGACTCCTCAATCATATAAAGAAGCGCTATGGACAGATAAATGAGTTCATTGATAGAAAATGAGTCTTGGGAGCACACAGATTTTCCAAATGGATTTAAAGCTCTTCCCTGTAAGTGGGTTTACCGAGTAAAAATAAATCCAGATGGAAGTATAGATAAGTTGAAAGCCAGACTAGTAATAAAAGGCCTTGCTCAGCGCCAAGGCATAGATTTCAATCAAACATTTAGTCCAGTAGTCAAGTTATCCACAATAAGATCCGTTTTGAGTTTTGCAGCAGTGAGAAGATGTACTTACGACAGTTTGACGTTGTGAGAGCATTTTTATATGGTCATTTAGAAGAGATTACATATATGGATCAGCCAGAAGATTATCATGATGATTCCAAAAAGGTTTATATGTTAAAGCGTAGCTTATATGGCCTAAAACAAGCACCTAGATCTTGGAATAAGAGATTCAATTCCTTTTAAAACTAAATTTTTAAGTAAGTGAAGCCGATCCATGTTTGTACATAAGAAAAAGTAATGGAGGAAAGATGTTCCTTACTTTGTACGTGGCCGATGGATTGATTGTGGCTTCATCTAGAGTACAATTAGACACTCTTCTGGCAGATTTAGGAAAATAATTCAAGTTAACTTCTAAAGAAGCAAGTTATTACTTCAGCTTGGAGCTTGAGAAGTCAGAAGAAGGCATAATAATAAACCAAAGAGGCTATACAGAAAAAGTACTAGAAAAGTTTGGTTTTTCCCAATGTAGACCTGTATCAACTCCGATGCTTAAACCACCTGAAAGCATCATACAGTAGTAGATTTTCCTTACAGACAAGTCATAGGAGCTCTAATGTACCTAATGGCTGGGACCAGACCAGATATAGCCTATAGTGTGGGTTATTTGTCAAGATTTTTAGAATATCCTAACCAAGAACATGTCATTTGTGCAAAAAGAGTTTTACGATACCTTGCTGGTACAAAGGATTTAGGTATCTGGTATAGATCAGCAAAAGATCCCAAGAACGAAGGCTACAGTGATGCAGATTGTGGAGGTTGTTCAGATACTGGGAGATCAACTTCAGGAGTAGTATTTACGTTTTCCCATGGAGCAATATCATGGCTAAGTCAACGTCAAGGCATAGTGGCAACTTCAACTACAGAAGCAGAATTAATTGCAGGCAGTGAAGCTACAAAAGAATTGATTTGGTTGAAGAGATTGTTCCAAGAAATTTGGCAACTTAGAGACGTTCCCATTCTGCAAGTGGACAACTCAACAGCAGTTAAGTTGGCTCATAATCCAGAGTTGCACCGTAGGACCAAGCATATTAGTATAAGACACTTTTTTGTACGAGAAAAAATATTAGAAGGTTCATAGCTGTGAAGCAAATTCCTACAGAGCAACAGTTGGCAGATCTTCTAACGGAAACCTTTAGCGAAGATTCGTCTACAAATTTTAAGGGGCCAATTAGGACTTTTGTAAATCTGATTAACAAGGGAAAGTATTGAAGTACCCTTAATTTTTACCTAGCAAGGTGTGTTAACCAGCATTTACAAAAAGACATTTATAGTTTAAGGTTGAGTTTGTCATAACAAATAGTTTTTACTCCTACGTGTCGCCTCGTCCGTAAAACAACTCGTACTGTAATAAGTCACCTACCGGACTTATAACGTAAATTACTATTTTGTTACAAGTATCTAAAATGGAGTTTTCTGGATGAATAATTGCTGTTTTCTAGCCGAGTTCGGAAGAGCAGATGAGTCTTGAAAAATTTCATTTAGGTACGTGTGACAAACACTATTTTTTGTCATACGCTCCCAAACTTTTGTTATATGCTTTTTACACTTCTTCAGAACGCTGAAATTTGCAAATTTACCTTAATTTTTGAAGTCCTAATGTTCGAAAAAGTTAGCTTAGAAATTGATATCATAGTCCGTAAAAGTTGCCATGACGACTTTTAGGGACTAGGCCTAAAAAGAAGCATTTTACGGACTCAAATGAGTCCGTAAAATAGCTATTTTTGGGAGCGTATGACAAAATAGTTATTTTTGTTACAAGTACCTAAAATGGAGTTTTTGAGGATGAATCATAGCAGATGAGTCCTGAAAAACTTCATTTAGGTACGTGTGGCAAACACTATTTTTTGTCATACGCTCCCAAAATTTAATTTTTGTCATGCGCTCCCAAAAATAGCTATTTTACGGACTCATTTGAGTCCGTAAAATGCTTTTTTTAGGCCTAGTCCCTAAAAGCCGTCATGGCAACTTTTACGGACTATTCCAAAATTCCTGAATATGTCTAAATGTCAAAATTTCGAGTGACATGACAAAATTGTCAAATAGTTGCTACGATATCAAATTCTAAGCTAACTTGGTCGTACATTATGATTTGAAAAAATATGGTAAATTTGCAAATTTAGGCGTTTTGAAGAATTGCAAAAAGCGTATAAATAAAAATTAAATTTTGGGAGCGTATGACAAAAAATAGTTTTGTCACACGTACCTAAATGAAGTTTTTCAGGACTCATCTGCTATTCCAACAGCAATGATTCGTCCTGAAAAACTCCATTTTAGGTACTTGTAACAAAAATAACTATTTTATTTATACGCTTTTTGCAATTCTTCAGAACGCCTAAATTTGCAAATTTACCATAATTTTTGAAATCATAATGTACGACAAAGTTAGCTTAGAATTCGATATCGTAGCAACTATTTGACAATTTTGTCATTCATTCGAAATTTGACATTTAGACATATTCAGGAATTTTGGAATAGTCCGTAAAGGTTGCCATGACGACTTTTAGGGACTAGGTCGAAAAAGAAGCATTTTACGGACTTAAATGAGCCCATAAAATAGCTATTTTTGGGAGCGTATGACAAAAAATTAATTTAACTACTCTAGAAAATCTAAATGGATAAGAAAGACAGATAATAGTACCAATAGGGTTTAGGCTAGAGGCAAATGGAGCCCAGATTGATTTAAATGCGGTTGCAAAAAAATCCTGTGTTTGAAGTTAAAGACCTCATATAGGAAAATTACCTCATTTTAGTCTGCAGTGGGCATTAAAGCCGTAATAAGAGTTAAAACATTTGTTGTTGAGACTAATTTTTTATATTAAAATTCCATTTTTATGCTTTGATACGATCTTTAATTATTGTTTTTCAAAGCAGGTAACTAATCGATGCCTAATCTTTAAAATAAACATTAGATTTGTTCAACTCGAGATTTCAGATTAGTTATTTTGGTAATTTTTTAGATGATGTGTCTTGCGGGACAATGGTGTGAATAGGAGTGCTGGGTAGGGTAAAAATGGTGTATAAATAAAAAATATTGAATTTGCAAAGACGAATTTTATCAAAAATATATATTACTTCTACAAATATTCCAGTGGCGTAACAAGGTTAACGAAAAGAGCTCCACTATCCCATTGCAGTTGATTATTTTTTTATCATTCTACTAATATTTCACTTCGCGCATGACCCTTCGCTCGCTCCTGGGGAGCAACCAAACAAAGCTAACCCAAGGCATGCCCAAAGTGAAAACTGAATTGATACTGTCAGAAATTTTAGTCTTTTGAACACGTGACATTTTATTTTATTTTTTTGACACGAAAGTATGAGTGTCCGCAAAACAAAATGTAATGTACCGCACATCTATAGACCAGTTGCATATTTAGGTAACATCAAAAATTACTGTGATTTTACCAGTATGTATTGTAAAAGGTCAATATTTCACATTCCTGTGTTATCAATGTTATTCATATTTTTCATTACTTACTCTTTGAAATCCTTGACTAACTCTTCAATAATAGCATTTTACCACTTTAAATAATATTTATCTGTTACAGATATTTACGATCTGGATTTCTCGAATAGGAGTTGAGAAATTAGAACAGCTACCTCGAGAACAAGTGTATAAGAAGTACTTTTTCTATGAGCATTGGAAAATAAACACCTTCCGTTACATTTTACCTGAGTCGAAAACATCATATATGTACCTACTTCTGTAGTTTGGTCGATTCCTTCCTAATCGCCCTATAGTTATTGAGGTATGTTTTTTTAATCCTCGACATGCGCCAAAATTCTAAGTTAAAGGATGGCAATGTTATGAAATAGGCATAGCAGATGAAAATTCACCTTTGTGGAAAGCCATCCGCATCTTAAACCAATAAATGTGGGAAAATGTATATGTACAAAAGTCCAGTTAGAATGTTTATGAAATATATTGGTGCAACTGGCCATAGTTAAGTATATCGTAGCAAAATATTTCATTTTGTGAGTTAGGCATTAAAGAAAAACAACAACAGTAATAAATACATAATTAATAAATATGCATAATATTTACCTACATTGATATTGTTTTATTTAAAATCACTATGCCTGGTTATCAAATAATTGCCAAATAGTAAACATTTCCGCAGTATTCCGAAACTTGCTGAATTGCTATTTTTCAATAATTCTCATTCCAAAACTTAATTTTTGACAGATTTTACACAAAATTGCTTCCAAAAATGAAGTTTTGGAATGATAGTTACTCAAAATAGCAAATTCAGAAAGTTTCGGAGCAGTGATCTATTTCAAAACCATTAAAATTTCAAACCAGTTATTATTTGAACGCCCCGCCAAAGATTAGTTCAATGGCTACACCGCTATGGCAGCACAGTCGCAAAAGCCCCTGGCAGAGACAACAGAAGTGAGTATTCTATTTCGTGTATATATAAATCACTTTTCTATGCTTATACTACAGTGACACCCCCTGTGTCTCTTTTTAGAGATGAATTACGATATCAATATTACGCAAACAACCATTCGATATGATCACTATGACGTTATATCGCAGTAGAAAATTAACAGTCACTCTTTTATCTACGTTACTGTTATTTGAAATGATATTTAAACAACGTTTAACCGTGTCCATACATATGACTAATCTTATAAAATTGATTGACTATTCTAGATAACTACGAACGAATTAATTTTCCTTGAAAATCGCACAGAAAATTTTGAAATATTCAAAACACCTATAAATACCAGTCGATTAGGCTTCGAGCACGTCTGGGCCATTATGTAATACATAAATAATTTTTGGAAATTTCTTTTTCTTTCGCAAGCATGTCTACAGGGTATTATAGACACGTTGCCTAAATTATCGAGCCGCAAACCAATTAAAATTCATTAAATTTTGATACCCTAAATAACTGTTCAAATTATATGAATATAAGGTGATTTAATGAAAAAAGCTTTCATCTATTATTTATTTTTAAATGCGTTAAAATCATCTAACCAGGTTTATTGCAAAAAATTTAATTTGAAAAATTGAAAATGCGTTTATTAATGAATTAGCTAGCGTAGATGAAGAAAATATTACAAGTAGGTCCGGATTTTCAATTATTCAAAAACATTTCGCCAAAAAAACGTTCAAAATCGAAAGCCCTCGGAAAATCGTGATTCAAAAATTAACGAAATACGATAGAAAACTGTTGCCACTGTTCAATAGAGACGGAAATAATGTAAATATGCTAGCTCCTTAAATATGTTTCACGTTTTTTATAGACTCTCGAAATCGAGTTAAAAACTTTATTGATTGTATCTATTATTTATTTCATTTAAATAGAATGTGTTAAAAATTGTTTATATACTTAGTAACTTTTGCATTTAACTTTGGTCTTATCCTATTCAAATAGTAAGTATATTGTCTCTTTTTCACAACGCCTTTCGATATTTTTATTTAATTAAAGTGGCTGGCTTCATTGAATACCGCCACCCTATTGCAAAAATTTCGCATTTCGATCCCGTTCGAGTGAATTATATAAGATCCACGTTCCACACATTCACTAAATATTTTTTTTACGTAAGTAAAAATATTATACACGATTACAATACTTACTACAGTACTAAAGTACATGCAGCAATAAGTTCGAAGAAAATCAAATATATTCGTCTCATTAAATTTCTTGCAAAGTTAGTTGCAAGACGTTCACCTAATCATTCGGCAATCAAAAATGTCAAGGAAGCCACCAGCCGCCACCATAATCGCTCATCAACTTTCCGTGATCTTCGGAATTATGAATGCGCTCGTCCAAGGTAAACTGGCGGTGCAAAGAGCCTAGTGGCTTCACGATTAAGCTTCGAGATATACGATTTTATACGTTTACGTATTGTTTATGGCCAACTCGATTTCCTGATTTGGCACCCCTTGACTTTCTATATGCCATTGTCTAAAGAAGAGGCTAATTTGCTAGAGGTGCGCTTGGGGAATGTAGACGCTAATGTACTTAAGGAACAAAAAAAAAATGAGAATGGCGCACAGCAGGAAAGTTAGCTTCCGAGTCGCCATTTTAAAAACAAATGACCTAAAATTACTTTTCCATCGATATATCACAACGGGTCATTTGGTTTTAAAATGGCGACTCGGGAGCGAGTTTTCTTAAGTACACTATGGCGGTTGGGCGCCATTTTTTGTATTAAAACATGCATCTGTATGAACATCTCCTAATGCGAAATACGGCATTTATGTATACGTTTACGATGCAATCTTAATAAGAGATCTCTTCATTAGTGCAATGCATAATTCGCTTTCTTTTCTTTCGACTTTGAGATAATCGCCGTTTAATTAATTAATAGCGATCTCGACTATCGACGGGAAATTTAATGCCTTCGAGGAATGCCGAACATTTTCCTTTCACAAAATCGCTTATATAACGTATGTCGACTGTTATATTACGTTCGAATGTATAGGTAAATTGATTCGCATGCGAGTCTTTATATACCACGCTTTCAATAAGAATGTAAGGTGGTACCGAAACAGTGGCGTTTCTACGGGAAAATATATTTTAATTTTTTGAACAATCTCCATATATTATTTGCCTGTAATAATAAGAGATATTAAGGTTCAAAATAAATCGTACATTCCAAATTTGGACAACATTACCTTACGATCAATACATTCAATAGTGCGTATAGATAAGTTACTTCTGGACAAGCAACGTTGCCAAACCGCTAAATATGATTTATGATGTACCCAAGAACTAATGTGCTTGATATGCAGGAAGTATGGGCGTCGAGAGGGATGGAGGGAGCAGTTGCCCCACCCTAAGCACTAGAAGATATCTATTATATTAACCTAACAAATATTTAAAAAATTCTTTTCGACCTTGGTTTTAGTGATAAAATTTCGGATTGCCCCCTCCCCCTAGCTGACAAGCTGGCAACACCCTTGGCAGGAAATGCCTACTTTATGAGAAACCGAAATTCAAGCAGGGTTGCCAGACTTTTAGTAATATCATAGATTCAAAAAAACCTAAAAAACCTGTGCTGAAAAAACTAACACCATCATGAATACGACGTGGTTTAGCCATCTTTGCAGATTTCAAATTTCCGAATTGCGGGATTTCAAAGAAATGCTCAATGTGCAATGAAATACAAGGAAATTCAGGCAGTGTTGCCAGACTCCTGCTATTGTCCTAGATTCAGGAGGTTAGTTTAAGATTCAGACGAAAAACAAGGATATAAAAATTATATACTGTCCTCAAAAAATTAACACCATCATTAAGAGGAAGTGATTTACAAATTTGAAGTGTTCAACCTTGGCAATTTTTAAGACACAAACATTTAAAGATATTTTTGATTAGCAAAGCGTTGCAAAAATTGAGGCAGCGTTGTCAGACCCCTGCTAATATCCTAGATTTGAGGAAACGTAACGATGTCACCACATTAGTTTAGGCATAAATAACAAGAAGATGTTAATTATATAGTGTACCCAAAATTAACGCCATAAGTAAGGCCAGCTAGTTTAGATACCTTCCCAAATTAAGCAGTTCCTGGTATACTTCATTTACAACGAAACGAGATTCAGGCAACGTTTCTAAATCTGAGGAAACATAGCGATGTCAATCTCGAGATGGAAAACAAGAAAATATGAATTTAGCTCAGACATCGGTCCAAATTTGAAGTTTTCGGCTGAGCGATTCATGAAATTCATAAAATGCTCAATTGCGGAGCAATAGAACGAAAATGGAGCAGCGTTGTCATATTCTTACTAATCTCCTAAATTTAAGGAAACGTAGCGACCTACAGGTTGATTTAAGCTGGAGCTAAAAAAGAAGAAAATATACATAGTGTTACAAATTCAAGTGGTATCCATGGGGATCTGGAAATCCGTAATAAATAGAGAGATGGTTAGATTGGGGCAAGGTTGCGCTATATAACTCTGAGCAAGATGCCGGTCTGAAATCAGGATAATTCCGAATACTTCCGGAGATATCCGCAAAAAAATAATTATTGCCAAATGATGCCCTGGCTTTATTTTAAGAGATAAATCAAAATAAGTGTCACATTCTCATTGCCACTTTTTCTCCTCTACAAGATGGCATCCTTAGATTTCAGATCCAATGTTTCGATTTTTCGGGCCCATCATCAACTTTAGTTTTTTAAATACGGACCTTGATTTTTCTGCAGACATCGCAAATATTTTCTCTCTTTTACACACATGGATTTCTTATGGCAAATACCTCTAATGTCAAATTGACAGGTAAATGCCTTACATCGGTAGTTTTGAGAGGTCAACAGCTGCTCAAAAATGCAAAACGACAGAATGCCATTCAGGCAGCGATGCCAAACTGTTGGTATTATATTGGATTCAAAGAAAGGTTGCGATGCCAAAGTTAGTCTGAATTTCAGATAAATAACAAGAAAATATAAATTATATGCTTTAGCTCAGACATCGTTCCAAATTTGAAATTTCCAACTGAAAGATCCCTGAGATGCAAGAAATGCTCAATTATGAAGCAACAGAATAGAGTTGAAGCAGCGTTGCTATATGATTGTTAATCTCCTGATTTAAAGGAAACGTAGCAACATCTAGGCTGATGAAAGGGGGAGATGAAAAAGAAGAAAATATATATTATATAGTGTACTCAGAAAATTTAAAAACGACATAAACGCCATTCAGACAGCGATACCAAACTGTTGCTAGTATATCAGATTCAAAGAAAGGTTGCGATGCCAAAGTTAGTCTGAATTTCAGATAAATAACAAGAAAATATGAGAACCTTACCGCCAGTATGGTGCTCGGTAGCAAAGACACACTTGAAACACATACAGACCATACAGAACAGGTACCTGCGGGCTGCTTTCTCCCTGACATTGTGGGACAGGGTACGCGTTGCAGAGCTTCACGACATGGCCAACATAGATTATATTGACCAACACATTAATAAAGTTGCTAGTAAGTTCTTTGACTACGATATCAGGAGATCAGAAGTGACCGCAGGTATCGCCAACCTACGACACAACCCACTACGCAGACTGAAACATGGACCACTCTACAAACACACGGACCTGTTCTATCAAGAACTAAGACCTCCCTAAACTGACAACTACATGGGCTAATTAATTTGAACCACATTGAACAAAATGCAGACAGACACACAAACGCACCCAAAAATGACCCTAAACCAAAAAGAAACGATTAACGTTGTGGGAGGAGCCACCCGGATAGGCTGGGGGCGGAGCCTCTCGCAAACTACTTATACATACAGAACAAGGCAGCTGCATCACTCGCCACAGCCATGACGCCGCGTATGCTTTCCCCGCAGGCAACTTCTACGTGCTCCGGAGCGGCCATATGCTATATCCAGCCCATCGGGCACACGACGTATACACTCATATATGGTTATATATGTAGATGCATACCCCCGAAATTGACATCCATAGTCAAATACTTGTACATATGTATATATTGTATATATCTTGTATATATCTGTATATAGCCGTGTTACATGTCTGTGCCGTCTGTTCGTGTAAATTTGAAGCAGGTTTTTTTTTCTTTTAGTAAATTTTTTCCTGCGTTAAAGCTAGCTTGAGAAACACTGCAATACAGCTCCCTCAGAGCACAACAACCTAACAGGCAACGAACACTGCAATCTAGTTGAAGGGTATTATTACCCATGTAACTACAGACACTCGACCGCTGGTTAGCTAGCCACTAGAAGGGCCGACACCAGCCCGTAAGGTCGTGGGGTGTTTAGTTCGCGAGTGCGATCGCCTAAACAAGTGCGACAGAAACTCGTGTAACGAGAACACACAAACTTACATAAATAGTGACTAGCTTTTAAGCATACCAAATGTAAAAATGAAAATAAACATGATTCTGATTCTGATGAGAACCTTACTTTAGCTCAGACATCGTTCCAAATTCCAAATTTGAAATTTCCAGCTGATCGAATCCTGTGATGCAAAAAATGCTCAATTACGAAAGAACATAATATGGTTCAAGCAGCGTTGCCATATTATTGTTAATCTCCTAATTTTAAGGAAACGTAGCAATATTTAGGCTGATTAAAGGGAGAGATGAAAAAGCGATAATATATATTATATAGTGTACCCAGATAATTGAAAAATGACAAAACGCCATTTAAGCAGCGATGTCAAACTGTTGCTAGAATCCTAGATTCAAGGAAATGGTGCGTGGCCGAAGGTCTATATTCCAAGGCAATATATAGTGTACTCAAAAACACTAACGTCATCATTAAGATGAACTTGAACTTTTTAGCATGTAGCAACCAAACGCGACTTAGGCCGCATGTCAGCAATGTCAAGGTGAATTTAAGGTCCACATATTCAAATTCAAATTCAAATTCAAATTCAAATTCAAATATATATTACAGTTAATAAATACATAAAGCATTTTTACTGACGTCAGGAAAAAAATACAATCATAAAATTTTAACTAATAAGTTATTAAACAATTTTAAAAAGCAATACATCTTAATCTATATTAAAATTTCACTACAACACCAATCAAGACAGTTTACTTAGCATGCATAGAATAAAATAACAGAAAATTCACTTACAAAACAGTGTGATTAAAAATACAATAAAATTGACAAAGGCAGATCAATATGCTATATCACAGAAAATGATGCATCAATGAATTCATCCACACTAAAGAAAGCTTGTGAAATGAGAAATGTTTTGATTCTTAATTTAAAAGAAGGCTCTTGCAGGTTTTTTGTTGCAGCAGGTAATTTGTTATAAAACATTGGACAGTAATAATTAGTAGAAATTCTTGACCTCTGAAGTCTGTGAAAAGGTATTCTAAAATTGTCTCCCAATCGATTATTATAAGAGTAAGAGTTGTTTGAGAAATACATAGTTCTGTTCTTGCGACAGTATAAGAGTCATAGATGTATCTACAAGGTAGAGTAAATATACTTAATTCAATAAAGCTCTCTCTGACCTCCTCCCTGTATCCCAGGTCTGCAACAACCCGCACAGCCCCTCTCTGTAAAGCAAAGATACGTTTTGCCTGAGCTGAATGACCCCAGACCAGAATGGCATACCCAGCTACCGATTGAAATGCCGCATGGAACATCTGCAGCAGAGCAGCCCTGGGCAGAACACGAGACAGACTTCTAAGGACAAATACACTCCCTCTCAGTCGACCAGCAACATAATCAATATGACCCTCAAATGTCAGCTCCAGTCAGTCAAGATGCACACCAAGATATTTTGCTTTTAAAGCAAAGTCCAAAAGTCCTACTAACAGTTTTTGAATTATTGAGGGTCAGTCTGTTCGCATTAAACCATACCTTAAGGTCATCAAGCCTCCCAGTCATAAATTGATTAAGAGCATCACAGTTACTGCCCCGACTAGCAATTGATGTATCATCAGCAAACAGTAGAAATTTTACATCAGGAGCTGCCCCAACAATGTCATTTATATAGATGAGAAACAATAATGGCCCCTGAGGTACCCCATGATCTAGTCGGCTCCATTCCCCCGGAAGTTTTATTATTAAACATACATTTTTGTTGCCTGTCTCTCAGATAGCTACCCATAAGTAACGTGCTTTCCTTAGTTAACCCATAATGTTTTAGTTTCTTAAGTAGGATGTCATGAGACACACGATTAAAGGCCTTCGATAAGTCGCAACATGTCATGTTGACATATTGCCTCTCATCAAAAGCCCCCGATATGTACTCAAGCAGGTCCAAGATAGCTAGAGTAGTGGAGTGATTATTTCTGAAACCAAACTGACTATTGTAAAAACATTGTTTTCTTCAAAGAATTTGCATAGCTGTGTTTTCAAAAGATGTTCAAAAGTTTTTGACAAAATTGGCAGCAGAGAAATAGGGCGATAGTTATTAGGGTCATTTCTATCACGATTTTTATGTATTGGAATGGTTTTGGCATTTTTAAGACAAGAGGGAAAAGTACTTTTCCTGATGCATAAGTTTATTAGTTTGGTCAGCGGAATAATAATGACATTTTTAATAGGCTTAAGTAACTTGGCATTCATATTATAAATATCTCTACTGTTTTTATTTATTAGGGAATTTATGGCACCTCTTACTTGGTTGCAGCTAACTTCATTAAATTGAAAATGTAGCCTATCAGATACAGGACGCTCCATCAGATAGTCATCAGCACTTGCCGACACATCCGGGAGTTCAGACACTAATTTCTCAGCAATACTAGAGAAAAACTGTCTAATTCCTCAGGGGTTAATATGCTCTCGTTTGCTCCCCCCCTACTATGCCCCCTACAAGACCTTACAATTTTCCAGGAAGATTTGACCATGTTGTCTGAGCCAAGAATATAATTTGTATAAGCAGCCTTTTTTGTCTCTATTATTTTAGATCTATACATTCTCCTGTAACTATTGAGTGTTAATTTTAGTTGGTCAGATGGATTATTTAAGTACATGTCATTTATGAATTTTAAAGTTTCTCTCATGTTTTTGACTTCATTATTAAACCACTCAATATTGATTTTATTTTTATGTATGATTTTTTGTGTTTTTATTGGACAGAACTGATTTACTTTACTTGTTAGGTTGGAAAGGAAACAATTAAAAATACTGTCAACACTATCTAACCGAGAACTCAAGAAGCCCCAATCCTGGAATTCGAATGCCTCATATAGTCTGCTTAGGCCTTGTCTAGTGAAGGGTTGGTACCGTTGAATAGAAGGCTCATTTTTGGTGTATTTTGGAGGAACCCGGACCCAAAAATCTACAGCGAGGTGATCAGAGAGAGCCGGATCAAAAACATCTGTAAAGTAGTGCAATATATTTTCAAAGTTAATAAAAACATTGTCAAGACAATTAACTTTATTTGTATTCTTAAAAACTTGCTGATGTAAGTTGTAGCCTCCCATTAGGTCGACAAAGGTAGACTTCCTATGATTATCAGTATTAAAAATTATATTAAAATCGCCATTAAACAATGCAATGTACCTGAACCTGTTGCTATTTTTGTGAATGAATTCCAGGATGCACGTGATTATACCTATAAACAAATTAAAATCACCGTCAGGTGCTCTGTAAACAGTTACGATAAGAACATTTAAACATTTAATTTCAACAGCAGAGACTTCACAGTGAAATTCTTGTGACAACCTCGCAATACGTTTCACATTACAGCCTAGCACGCCCTGTCTGCTGAGGATGATACAGCCATCACGACTCATAGAAGTTCTGGAGAAGTCAGAGGTGACTGTATAGTTTTCAATGAACAAATTTTCCACCTTCTCAGTTTTAAGGTGGTGCTCCGTTAGACATATTAAGTGGTAAGGTGGATTGACATCAGCAAGGAGTGCTTCCAAATCAGGTCCTTTATTCCTCAGAGAACATATATTAAGCAGCAGGATATTTAGTTGAGATCTAAGACTTGAATGCCCTATTTCGTTGACTGGTTTAGAACAGAGCTCTGTAGGTTCTGAAAATGGTTTAAGCTTACCCCAATTGGCCATATGGTGTCATCCATGTTGACGTTTTTTTGGGTCTGAGGAACTAAGGATTTAAGTTGGTTAAATCAGCTTTTCTGGTAGTCATTTTAAAACACTTACAACCATTGTCGAGTGTATTGCTTTGAAGAAATTGCAAGATGTCCCTTTCGCTTGTAGATGGATCCAGGTTAGACAGGAAGATCCAGGATAGTTTTTCTGGAACATTTGCTATCTTCAGGTTACCCATGTTCCTGTTTGACCCCCTAATTGGTGTAGGCCTTGCCTGTTTTTTGTTGTCTTTTGTCCTGCGTGAGTGACGCGGCACAACTGGAATCCAATCGCCATCAATTTCTCTCTCCTCTGCATCATCCCTAACCTTGAGAGCACTATTAACGGCTGCATTTACCTCACTTAGGGTTATTTTTCCGGTTTTAGCTGAGGATTCTGCTGTTTTAGGATTTCGACAAGGGAAAGCTTTGCTTACCGCGTTTTTCTTGAAAGCGACAGGACTGACACCAGTGACACTAGTGACAGTAGTGACACTAGTGATCCACCAACGATGCCAAATCCTCTTGGAGCGCGGCCTGGTTGTCAGATGTACCTTTAGTAACAGCGTTGCTATTGATGTTGCTACAAATGTTGGTACCACTGGTCAGATTCTGCATCAGATGGTTGGCAACACTGTCTTCGCAGCTGACTTTATTGACATTTCCTGATGCATGCATGGTTTTTGAAGGATAGGAGAGGGGTGCAGAGGGGGCAGAACTAACCTCACTTCCTGCTTTTCCAGCTTTTTCCTCATAGTTTCCACTTTTTCCTCCAGGAAAAGAATTTTTTCATTGAGAAGATCATTTTTCTCATTGAGTTCCATTACCAGAATGTTAAGAACGCCATTGTTTCTGGTTACAACGCCGAGTCTTTCTTCTGACGTCATGACCATCGACGTTTCATCGCTCGCGGCACACGTCGAGCATTCGACTATATTCTGGCCAATAATCCTAAATCAGGGACTTCTAGCAATACACTGGCTATGAAAAACTGTTTTGCACTTATCACAAACTATTTTTCCTTTTAACTTTTTGTCACAAACCCCGCAAAACCGGGAGCGATCTTCACATACGTCATTCATATCCGCCATCTAGCCGAAACCAACGGAAGCAACATATTCTTCTCTGGAAACGATGATAATAACAGGAATGGTGTAGCTGTCGTACTGTTGGGCGACATTTACAAATCCTTAGCGGCCTACAACACAGTGAATGATAAAATAATAACCATCAAACTACATCCAAAGCCAGGCCCCATAAACATTCTACAAATATATGCACCAACATCTGAAGCTGATGAAGAGGAACTTGAAGCTTTCTACGGAACACTGGAAGACATGCTACAAACCATACCAAATAGAGAAATAACTTTGATTATGGGCGACTTCAATGCCAAAGTTGGAGACACTTTGGGGGACGATCATATCAGAAACATAGTTGGAAAGTACGTCATTGGTGTACGTAACTCAAGAGGTGAAAGAATGATAGACTTTTGTACTGAAAATAACCTTACAATCACAAACACGATGTTCAAACAGCATCTTCGCAGGCTATACACTTGGACATCTCCAGATGGCAATGACAATAACCAAATTGACTACATTTTATTAAGATCACGCTGGAGATCGTCCGTAACCAATGGAAAGACATTGCCAGGTGCAGATTCACAAATTGCTAGCTCGTCTTAGAGTTAAACTACGGAAGCCGAAAATCACTGATGGACGATTATTTGAGGAAAGATTTAAAATCAAATCCTCAAATGAACCTCTCCTACAATCGGAAATTTCCACAGCCAGCGAGAAATGGGAAACCACCAAGAAGATAGTCCAAACAATAATCGAGGAACAACCCGTAAATCAATCTCCGAAAAAAACAACACTGGATGATGACCGATACACTAACAACTGTGGAAAACAGGCGACATCTTAAAATAAGTGGTTTAAACTCAGGAGAAGAACGCCAGCGATATGCACAACTTAGTCGACAAATAAAAAAAGGATGCAGGACAGACAAGAACAACTATATTCAGGAGATTTGTAGAGAAGCACAGATACATTCAGATGGCAACAATACCAAAGATCTATTCAGACTTGTCCGAAAGATTAACAAACTGTTTGCACCATGCACGTGGGCAATTCAAAATGAGGCAGAGGAAAAGATCACAGATATCAGAGAGATACTAGACGTTTGGATGATTTACTGTGAGAACCTGTATAAAGACAAAACCACAGAAGCAAACCTTGACAACCAAGTAAGACAGGAACCCCCAATTCTTAAAGGTAAAGTCAGAAACGCCATAAAAAGACTCAAATCTGAAAAAGCACCCGGCATCGATGTGATATCGGCAGAAATAATTAAGGCAATGGATGAGAGCGGTGTGAATGTTATCAGGATATCTGGGAAACTGGATGATGGCCTTGCGACTGGACTACTTCCCCGTTAATCCCACTTCATAAGAAAGGATCTAAAGAAAAGTGTGACAATTACAGACTAATAGCTCTGTTGTCATACGCCAGCAAAGTCCTTCTCACTATATTTAATGAATGGCTGAAAGCTTTTCTACAGTGGCAAGTTCTTCCAGAACAAGCAGGCTTTGCGAAAGTTAGAGAGACCCGCGAACACATACTCAATATTCGGCAAATAATTGAGAAAAGTCGTGAGTTTAAGAAAACCTTAGGCATGTGCTTCGTGGAAAATGGGACAAATTATGGATTAAACTATATGGCATGAGAACCCCACAACACCTGATATTCCTCATAGCCAACCTATATACATCTAATGAAGCCGTGGTACATGTTGGGAACTTTTTATCGGACAGATTCAGAATACAAAAAGGCGTCAGGCAGGGATGTATCTTGTCACCCTTGCTGTTTAATGTGTACGGGGAATATATAATGCGTAGGATACTGTAAGACTGGACCAGTGGCGTCTCTATCGGCGGAACCAAAATTAACAATCTTCGATACGCGGATGACACCGTCCTACTAGCAAATGATCCAGAGGAACTAAATACCCTGATCAGGAGACTTGAAACACAAAGCAGAGAATATGGTCTAGATATCAACCATGAAAAAACAAAAATCATGATTGTAGACGGGGAAAATAATAATAGACCAGATAAAACAAAAGCAGCACGGTGCCAAGTAGTACATCAGTTCGTTTATCTGGGTGGACTAATAACAAATGAAGGAGGCTGCACACAAGAAATAAAACGCAGAACAGAAATAGCAACAAAAGCAATGAAAAGCCTGGAAAAAACCTGGAAGGACAGTGCTATCACGCTAAACACCAAAAAGAAAATAGTTGAAACTCTAATATTCCCAATATTTCTTTACGGAGCGGAATCGCGGACCATGGAAGCACAAGACCGAAGAAAAATAGATGCATTTGAGATGCACTGCTGGAGAAGGATACTTCGAGGCCCATGGACGGCAAGAAGAACGAACGAGTCTGTCCTAGGAAAATTGAGGAACAGCAGCTACTATCCCAAGCTACTAAAATACTTCGGCCACATTACAAGACGAAATATTGATAATTTAGAGCGGTTAGTTGTCTATGACAAGATGGAAGGGACTAGACTGAGAGGTCGTTCCCCGAGAATGCACTGGAACAAGTTTTAGAGAAGCTGCCCGCAATGCAGTGAATAGGGTAAGTAGAAAGAAGTAGTAAGAAAAGCTGCGACAATAAATTAGAATCGTTTATGTGATAACTACCGTTCTGTCAAGAAGGAAAGAAGAAGAAGAAAGATCTAGCAACACTGCTATCGTGACAATAATTTTAAACAAACAAATTAAATTCCATAAAAAAATCACTCTGCAGAAACGTTTTAATAATCGATCGAGTTTGAGAAACCCTGTGTATACTCAAATATGAACAAGTTCAACGAGTTTATTGGAAATTTGTAGCTTCCAACTCGAACATGTCCTGAGATGCATGCAACTGATAAGCAACACAACGAAATTCCAGCGGCATTGCCAAACTTTTCCTAATTTGCCGCATTCAAGGAAATATAGCAACTTGAGGTTAGTTTCAGTTTCAATCATAGAGCAAAAATAATTATAAAATTAAACGTAAGGGTTATTATATAAAAGGTGGTTCGAGAAGTCGTTGCGGGCATTTTATTGAATTCCATAGAAAAAAGGGCCTGTATGCGCAAATAAGCCTGTATATTTAACAGCTCTTAAAAAAAGACCAAATATCGATTTTACACTTAAGACCGTTAAACTCAGTGGCATTTTATATTAGGGTGGTGCCAGTAAGCCTTCATGGAACATTTTAAGTTTTTTGAATATTCTATTTTATACTTGGTAAACCAAATCACCGTCTGGTTAAGTATCGGATTATTCGCTCGTTAGACAACGAGAAAATCCATATAATTCCCGACAAATTAAATTCGCATCAGGCTAATAATAATTACTGCCTACCCCACTGTGCGACTCATTATTAATAATCGGTGTCTCGCAGAAGCCAGTCCGAAGAAATCAAAAATATTATTAAATATAAGTAGAGTCACCTATCGACAAGACATCCAGTTGGTCGCAAGAAGTTGGTGCTTAAGAAGGTGAAAGTGCGACGAAGAACCACCGATACACACATGCGCAGTCTAAAAAAGGACGCACTATAAATATATACCGGACCCGTGTTCACTTCTTGGCTAGTGACCGATCCATCAGCATGGATGCCAAAAGACTTTGGCTGTGTTTTTTATTGCTGGGCATAGGTGAGTACCCTTTCGACTTTTTTTTTTTCTTCGACATTGTTTGCGCGGTTCGGGTGCAGGATGGTACCGGTTCTCGCGGGCCAAATTCAAGGTCATCTTGTGTGTAAATCTTCGGAAGATGTTTTGCAGTTTCGCTCGTGCAAAAATAAAATCAAGTTTTTTTAATCTTATGTTTATACCACTAACGTTTTTATATATTTTATTTTGATGCTTTACGTGTTAATTTTTTTTATTATATTTAGTTTTATCGTATATTCATTTTAATACCGATTTTTTTAAATTTAATTGCCTGTCTATGTTCTACGTATTATTTCTTGTCATTTTTTATCTTTGGGAGTGCGTATATTTTTCAATTTAAAAATTCGAGACGTAATAAGTCTAAAAGTATCCTGCGCTTTTTTCCCAAATCCTTGAGAAACCGTATCGGAATTATAAAAATTGCTGTTATTAAATTCGAAGCTGCTGTGGAAAGTATTTGATAAAATTAAGTAAAAAAGCTGGTGCTTGTCCACGTATAGAAAATGCTTAACTGGCAATGTTCATAAGTGTCGCTTTTTAAACAACGATAAAAGAGAAAGTATCGTTATGTAAATATATGCCGCGACATTCGTTCGCGAAGGAAACAATTTATATTCATATTGTTACACCTTTTTTTATCTCACGTGATTTGATATTTACACGCTGACTGGCGACAGTATGAGCTTGCGTTATAAACTTGTAGCAAAAATGACTTTTAAAAAATAGTAACAAATTTCGACATAATATTTGTGGCCAATAACAAGCACCTAAGTTTTTCTTATGTGTATGGATACATTTTGAGAGTTTTAAGAAATCGAGGTCATAAATTTCTAAAATAACATTCTGATTGTTTTTTCAGGGTCAGTCAAAAGCCTGGAATAATCGCAGTAAATTGTGAAACAGGCAATAATATATTTAATTCAAATTTGGTGCGTTGACTTAGTTGATCATTGCAGATCTTGTGTTGCTAGCGTTTTCCCATTTCTGATGTTCGAAGAAGTATTTTTTTAACATATGTTGTACTTGATTCCAACGATATAATGGGCACTTGTTGAACTAAATAGCTAAGACATTAAGTACCTATTTGGTAACAATGTTACGCCCGCTCTCCTGATTTTACCCCGACAGATTTATTTATGGTGCCATTTTGTGAATGGGAGGAGGAGGGGAAGGGGGGTGCAAAAAATTAACTCAAGTTTGGTGTCTAAAGGGCAGTCGATTGTTTTTTTATACATTTGAAAATTCCAAAGTTTAGTTTTTGATTTCACTCTGCAAATGCATATTGCGCATATAATTGTCGTTCAATGAGCTAAATTATTAGACAAATATTTTACTTAGTTACAACGTACGTATTAAGATATTCAATAGTCCGATTGCTCTTCTTACTTGACCCCTATTGACTTTCTAGAAGCCCATGTTAAAAATTATTGTGTGTGTTAAGTAACACATTATTTCACTTATTCTATTTCTGTAACGTTGAAAAATAAAGAAACATGCATAGAAAGCCATTTTAAAATGGACTTTTCTGATTTTCCGAAAATATGGGAAAACTGGCATTAACCCCTTACTGGCACAATGTCAATGCACCAAATGTTAACTAAATCTATTGCTTTGTTCGCGGGTTATTCAAATTATTAGTTTATTATGTTGAAAAAAACCTGCCAAATTTTAGCATTACCATAAGAGAAGCCTAAAACTTCTTATTATACAGGGCTATCGTAAACTCTTTCGTTAATAAGATACAAGGTATCAAAAATGTATTTCAATATTTCTAAAATATCTGGAAAATGCTTAAATACACATGATGCTTATTAACCACAAATTAGTCTCGCATAAGGGGACATATTTCACATGATTATTTTTGTCCCACTACCAGTGGCGTAGCCAACGTAAAATAGTGTTTTTTGAAATGTTATACTTACTTCTGCTTTGGTAGTCAAAATTACACTAAAGTAGTCTTTTATGATGTTTTTGCTACATATTCTGAGAAAAATTTTACAGTTTTGTATGCCTCTATCATATCGGTTAGGTCGATAGATATTTTATACTATCAATAATTCATACTTTAGATATTTAGCTGTTTAGATATTTTTGGCATTTGATATTTTGCAGTTTCTACTATCGCAATTTTGCATTCTTTCTGTGCAGTTTCACTTTTTTGCATTTGTTATTTTATACTTTCGATATTTTGCATTTTCCATATTTTGCATTCGACATTTTATACCTTCAATTTTTGCATTTGATGTTTTATATATTCAATATTTTGAAAGTTTCCATACTTTGCTTTCAATTTTTTGCGTTTTTACATTTTGAGCCTTATTGTATTGGACATTTTTTATATTCGATATTTTGCACTCTCAATATTTTTATTGATATTTTATGCTTTCGATATTTTGCACTTTTAATATTTTGCATTCGGCATTTTTGGCCTTCAATATTTTGCACTTTCAATTTTTGCATTTGATGTTTTATATTTTCAATATTTTGAAGTTTCGATATATTACGTTTTCGATTTTATATTTTCGACTTTATTGCATTCGATATTTTTTAAATTGGATATTTACGCTTTTGATATTTTGAACTCCCAATATTTTGAATTCAGCATTTTATACTTTCGATATTTTGCACTTTCAATTTTTAAACTTGATGTTTTATATTTTCGATATTTTGAAGTTTCGATATTTTGCATTCAATATTTTGCATTTTTGATATTTTATATTTTCGGCCTTAGTGTATTCCACATTTTATTGTATTCGATATTTTGCACTTTCAATATTTTGTATTTAATATTTTATAC
>MU190106.1:33228-45859 GCA_016904865.1 Pissodes strobi
GCCGTAAATTAGATAGTTAAATTTTTAGGGTAAGTCGAAACAATATCGACATTTACAGTTAAATACTCGTTGACAAAAAAACAAACAAGTTCCCCTGTAGATATATTTAAATTCTATTCACGACATAGAAAAACGGTTATTCCCAGTAAAGCGTGAAAACGTGATTGTGTTTAATAATTAGCCACGGGTGTAATTAAATTTAAATCATGACAATGTAACGTTACGTAACGTTTTATTTGGGATTATTTAGATGTTTATGCTATTCAGCGAGGTTGCCGGCCTAATTGCGTGTCGATGTTTACCATCACTGTCATGGTGATAGCTGACAGGTTCTAGATGGCATTTCGTCCAACCAATATTAGACTTGGTGATAAATACTAAAATACCATCCCATGTTACGAACGATATCCGAATAATTTCAACTGAATAATGAATGCGAGGCGAATTCATATACCGATCCTGAAAAAAAATTGGCGAATAATATCGATTCAATATCAAGGCGAACAAAAAATTCGAACACAAAGCAAGTGGCTTTCCGGTAAAGCGATTAGTCTATGCAATTTACAAAGGACTAAATAATAACTTTTACTTTTGCGCCCATATTCATTATTGAAACCAGTATCCCTCAAGGTTGATTCGCAACCGGCATATAATATTCTGACTTGACAATAATATATTCTGACGTGGAATAAATTCTTTAAGCTTTACTTGTATAATAGGCCTTCGGTGTGTTGCATCTACGCCGCGGCACTTTAGATTATATCGTGTCTTTCCCCTCAGATAGTCATTTCGAGTTTTTTTTTTATCAAACCCCGTCTTTTTCATGAAACGATTTCGTATATCTGGGCCTTCTTGGCTTTTGTTCTCTCAGCATAAGCAACCTTAGTATTGACGGCTGTTTCCTGCTCTCCCTGGCAGGTCTTCTGCCATTCCAATCGTACTCATAAGTTTGTTGAGCCTACAGAGTCCAACTATTGTTCTAGTTGTTACTTGATGCATGTATCATCCATCCTGTGTCCATTCTATCGGATGATCCTGGTATATTAATTCGGGTTGCTGGCCTATTCGCACGTTAACATCGCTTCTGGGAGACATCAACACGCAATTAGACCAGCAACCTCATTTCGTTTCGCTACGCTACGTCCTGCTGCAGTTTTACGATTAAATTATTATTTCCATGGTATTTTAACGTGGAATTTAACAAAATTTCAATTTGCGACGTTTGTAAGATTTGTTTTAGCATTTTTGCATTAAAAAAAAGTTACGTAATTGCTGGTCGATTGCATGTAAATGTAAACTCGATTTTTTTGCCGAGAAGTTAATAAAATCAATATTAATATATTACCTCGAACCTCACCCCTCAGTCACCTTGCCGTGCCCCGAGTTTACTACGTACGAAACGATTCTTATTCGTGGTAAAACCGCGCGATGTTCAAGTGTTAAATGTCACTCGTGTGTTGCAACACTCGGTATTTACCACTCGATTATGTTTCAGTGACATTTCGGGAAGATTTCTTGCGAAAAATTATGCTATTAATTAGTTAGCGCTAGTTTCTGTATTTAGTTATCCGTCAACATTGATGTTAATTAATTTAAATTAAATAAATAACTGGAATTTTTGTACATATTTATTTCACAATTTACTCATTCCAAATTTGGACTAAAAAAAAATTAAAAATGCTTTGTTGTTGAGATTTCCGAGCGCATCTACTTTTTTTTCGATGCTTATTAGCATTATGGCCACTGTCCATGTAACATGCGCTCTTGGTCTAAATTAAAGTGCAAAAAATATGTTCAGGGTGGCTCGAATTCGAGTCTATGCATAAGGAACCCGAAAACCGTAAGAGATACAGTGTCAATCCAATCAAGGTAACATTGCGCATTCAGGTGCAGAAAGTTTGAAAATTCCGAGTATATCCGGAGATATCCGGAAAAACCGAAATATTGAAAAATCGTTTAATTTTTTCCTGAGCTTATTTAAAAGCGGATTTCACGTTCCGTCTTCAAGAAGTCATCATCACCTTTTTTTACGATCTTATTTTTTTTATTCTTTTTTGAGATGGTATTGGCATTATCAATATAAATATGTGAATTTTTATGTTTTTTTATTTTTTTTTTAAATTACTCATATTGCTTTGGAGTAAAAAATAAACGAATTTGTTTATTTAATTTCTCTATTTTTTATTTATATTAAAAATAAAAGTTACAATTTTCCACTTAACAAAATAAAATATAATATATAATATATGAATATAAAAATTCGAAAAGTAACTTAAAATATTTAAAATTAAGCCACAGTAAAATAAGTAATTGCAAAAAAAATAAAAATAAAATTAAAAAAAATAATAAAAAAGAATAAAAAAATATTAAATTACATTCATATTATTCATAAAAATTAAAGTTCCTATTTAAAAAGAGAAAGTTAATGATGACACTTTGAAGACGAAACGTCGGATTCCAAGCTAGATACCATCATTCGAGAGAGCGGAAAAAGTGGCAATGCAAAAGTACAATTATTCAATTTGAAATTGGTTTTGAAATAAGCATCTTTTCCGGATATCTCCGGAAATACTCTGAATTTTACGGTTTTAGAGATCTCCATACTTGAGCCACCCTATTTATCTTTCTCAGAACTATAATTATTTTTTCCGCTTTTAACAGACATTTCTTACAACATAGACAGGAATCTATTTCGCTTCGGCAAAATATTTTGTTGCACTGCGCAACATTACGTTGTCAAATACGTGTCCTGCATAGCGTGCCATTTTTAATAACTCGGGGTTTATAAATTAATGTTTAACATTATTATACAAGGTGTCTTAAATAGCGTGTGCCACTTTTGCTATCTCTGAAACGGTAAGCCCTACGAGGTCTATTAAATTAGAGAAAAGTTGCATTTTTTTTATGCGCAATCAGGATTCGTTTACAGTGTTGTCAAATTGTTGTTAGTTTCTAAGATACAGAGTGATTTATGAAAAAGGCCTAAAAATATTTCGTCAATTATTACAAAAACTGTTCATTTTCGAGACACAGTTTAAAATCAAAAGTTTTATATTTTTTTTCGCTCTACAACATAACTATACAAACTTTCGAATTTAAACTGTGTCTCGAAAATGAACAGTTTTTGTAATAATCGCCGAAATATTTTTAGGCATTTTTCATAAATCACCCTGTATCATAGAAACTAACAGAAATTCTATATCACTGTAGACGGATCCTGAATGAGTATCAAAAAATGCAACTTTTCTCTAATTTAACCAACCTCGTAGCACTAGAGATAGCAATAGTGGCACACGCTATTTAAGACAACCTATACAGGGTGAAACAAATTCGCTTCTCACTATTGGGATCTCGTAAACGGTAAGAGATAGAGCAAAGTTTAAATTGGGGCAAAGTTGCGCAATTTAAGGGTGATTGATATGCCGTTGAGAAATTTAGAAAATTCCGACTACTTACGGAGATATCCGTAATAAACCGAAAATCAGCTATTTCATTTTTATTTTTTCCTGACTTTATTTCAAGAGATAATATAAAATAAATTTAACATTATTATTGCCACTTTTTCTCCTTTATAAGATGGCGGTGTCAAATTTTAAATCTGACGTTTCGTATCCGGGCCCCCATCATCAACTTCATTTTTTTAAATACAGACCTGGATTTTTTATTTCATTTTTTAGAAGCCTTTGGTCCCCTAAAACCAACGATGTATCACACTTGTCTAATAGCGGTAACAAATATTCTCCTAAGTGAAATCATGTAAAAAAAGATCGCCCCATCTCTGTCTAACACATTATCTCTTACGAAAAAATCTAGATTTGTTGATTTATTGATAGGTGTAATACATCGTTGGTTTGGGGAGGCCAAAGGCTTCTAAAAAGTTCAATAAAAAATCCAGGTCCGTATTTAAAAAAATGAAGTTGATGATGAGGGCCCGGACACGAAACGTCATATTTAAAATTTGATACTGCCATCTTATAAAGGAGAAAAAGTGGCAATAATAATGTTAAATTCATTTTATATTAAATCTTGAAATAAAGTCAGGAAAAAATAAAAATGAAAAAGCTGATTTTCGGTTTATTACGGATATCTCCGGAAGTAGTTGGAATTTTCTCAATTTCTCAACGGCATATCAATGACCTTTAATTTGTGCAACTTTGCCCCAATTTAAACTTTGCTGTATCTTTTACCGTTTACAAGATCCCAATAGTGAGAAGCGAATTTGTTTCACCCTGTATACACTGTGGGCAATATTAAATTGGAACCCTCTTTAATGCTTAATGCCTTTTTAATTTTCAAAGAATTTTTTATCATTTTTGGATATGTTATGGCCTAAGGTATTGGGATTAAAAAGAACTTTGCAAAGACGATCTACTTCAGTGGCGTACAGAAAAGGGAGTATTTTTCAAAACCAATGTTTTTCAAGTCGTTGCAAAAATCGACCAAATGAAATAAAGATGTAAAAATAGGCAAAAAAAATTTGAAATGGTTTGAATTAATGACCATTAAAAAACCAGGTCAATACAAACAAAATTAAAATTGATACTTTAATTTTGATAAAACCAGTTAAATTGGATCCTTTTTTAATGTTTAATGACCTTTTATTTTCAAAGGATTTTTCATCATTTTTGGATATGTTATGGCCTAAGGTATTGGGATTAAAAAAAACTTGCAAAGATGGTCTACTTCAGTGGCGCACAAAAAGGTAGTATTTTTCAAAACTAATGTATTTCAGGTCGTTGCAAAAATCGGCCAAATGAAATAAAGATGTAGAAATGGGCAAAAAAGATTCAAAAGGGTTCGGAATAGTGACAATGAAAAAACTAAATCAATACAAACAAAAATAAAAATTGGTGTTTTAATTTTGGAAAAACCATGTCTTGTGGGCCAAGTTAAATTGGATTTTTTAAATGTGATGGCTTAAGATATTAGAGTCAAAAAGAAATTTGTAAAGCGGGTGTGCTTCAGTGGCGTACATTAAAATTTAAAATTATTTTTTTTATTTTTAAAATTTTAAGTAGATTCAAAATTTCTGTACGCCAATGAAGTAGACTCGCTTTGCAAAGTTTTCTTTGATTCTAATGTCTTAGGCCATAACATATTAAAAAATTATAAAAAAATCCCTTGCAAATAAAAAGTCACTAAGCATTAAAAAAGGATCCAAAAAGATCCAATTTAATTTGTTTAAGAACTTTTTCATTTTCAAAGGCTTTTTTTTTATCATTTTTGGATATGTTATGGTCTAAGGTATTAGGATTGAAAAACTTTGCAAAAAGGCTCTACTTCAGTGGCGTACAGAAAAGGGGGTATTTTTCCAAACTACATTCGTTTGGGTTAGTTTGGGTTTAGGTAGTTGCAAAAATCGGCCAAATGAAATTAAGATGTAAAAGTGGTCAAAAAAGCGGTTGGAAATATTGATCATTAAAAAACCAGGTCACTACAAACAAAATTAAAATGTATACTTTAATTTTGGTAGAGCCATGTCTTGTGGGCCGAATTAAATTGGATCCTTTTTTAATGCTTAGTGAATTTATTTGCAAAGGATTTTTTATCATTTTTGGATATGTTATGGCCTAAGACATTAAAATCAAAGAGAACTTTGGAAAGCGGGTCTACTTCATTGGTGTACAGAAATTTTGAATCTACTTAAAATCTGTAAAATTAAAAAAATAATGATTTTAAATTTCAATGTACGCCACTGAAGTAGACCCGCTTTACAAGTTAATTTTTGACTCTAATATTTAAGACCATGACATATCCAAAAATTATAAAAAATCCTTTGAAAATGAAAGTTCATTAAAGCATTAAAAAAGATCCAATTTAACTTAGCCCACAAGACATGGTTTTTCCAAAGTTAAAGTATCAATTTTTATTTTTGTTTGTGTTGACCTAGTTTTTTAATGGTCAATATTCCGAACCCTTTCAAATCTTTTTTGCCCATTTCTACATCTTTATTTGATTTGGCCGATTTTTGCAACTACCTGAAATTCATTGGTTTTGAAAAATACCCCCTTTTCTGTGCGCCACTGAAGTAGACCGTCTTTGCAAAGTTATTTTTAATCCCAATACCTTAGGCCATAACATATCAAAAATGATAAAAAAATCCTTTGAAAATAAAAGGTCATTAAGCATTAAAAAAGGATCCAATTTAACTTGGCCTACAAGACATGGGTTTATCAAAATTAAATTATCAATTTTAATTTTGTTTGTTTTGACCCAGTTTTTTAATGGTCAATATTCCGAACCCTTTCAAATATTATTTGCCCATTTTTACATCTTTATTTCATTTGGCCGACTTTCGCAACGATCTGAAATACATTGGTTTTAAAAAATACTCCCTTTTCTGTACGCCACTGAAGTAGATCGTCTTTGCAAAGTTCTTTTTAATCCCAATACCTTAGGCCGTAACATATCCGAAAAAGATAAACAATCATTTGAAAATAAAAAAGTTATTAAGCATTAAAGAGGGTTCCAATTTAGTTTTGCCCACAGTGTATATATATATATATATTTTTTTTTAATATATGAATTATACAGGATGTTCTAACTAGCACAATTACTCTTTCCGAGATCGGTTAAATTATAGAAAGGTTTTTATGACCGTTCATCATACGTTTACACTGTTGCCATTATTGCTTCTGAGATATTAGGAAATATTTTAAATATATTTTAAATATCGAGTCGGGGCTTTTAAATCGATATTTAAGATTTAGGTTAGGATATCATTGCTTACTCATTTTTTTTAATCCGCACGTGGATTTTTTATTTTATATTTCGATCAAAAATTCCATTTGCTAATCAACCATGTGTCACATGAATATGTTTTCTTTCCTTTTCGATCGGGGATTTTTTAGAATAATCCTTCGTACCGGCCTTTATAATAAATTGACATAAAATAAGTTTGACACACGATAAATAAATATCAGTTGTTTTCTAACCCTACTTTGGTGTAGCATTTTAATTTTTAAATACCTATTATTTTTATTTATTTATTTTCCGTATCATATCGTATCATAATTTCTTGTATCGTCAGAATCATTCCATATGTAGTTATTTTAAAATAAAATACTTCGATTTTTTCAGAATTTTATTTAACCGCTCAAATATTATTATTTATTCAAAAGGGAAAGGGCCGTATGAAGCAGGATTTCAAAAATTATCCCCTGATGTGATTTACTCAGAAAAACAGGATTGAAATTCGATTTGAGGATTTTTTCGGACAGTGGCGGCTCGTGCCCAAAGACCCACTCTAACAATTTACTACAATTAATAATATTATTCACTAAATTTAACACGAAACCTTCTTCTTCTTCTACTTTAGTCAGATCTGTCGATCTGTTAGAATCTCTCGGGATGTTGATTGCCAGCTGTTCTTCCATCTCTTAGGTGGTCTCTTCTTGATTCCTTCCAGGATGTCCTCTTTAGTTATTGTAGCTTGATGGGATGTTTTATAAAGGGTGTCCCAATAGGAACTTCGGGATTTTCTTTTTAAATAAAACCAACAATAGTAGAAAAATAGTATCTATTTTTATATCAACAAAATGTAGAGGTTTGGGAGTTATGTTTTAAAAATAATATTCCTCAAATGTTCTCCTCTGCTGTTTCTACAGATAACCATCCTTTTCGTAAAATTGTCAGTAACTTTTTGATACAATTGCGGTTCAATTTCACCAATAACTTCGGAAATGTTGTGCTTGGTCATTAATCGTCTGCTGATTGTTAGAATAGACTTTATCCTTGAGGAAGCCCCACAAAAAAAATCGAGCGGAGTCAGATCACACGATCTAGCAGGCCACTGAACATCACCATTGCGAGAAATTACACAGCTGGGAAAACGTGTTCGTAACAATTCCAAAGTTTCCCTCGCCGTATGACACGTGGCTCCATCTTGTTGAAAGAACACATTTTTTATGTTCTTTCAACAAGATGGGGCCACGTGTCATACAGCGAGGGAAACTTTGGAATTGCTACGAACACGTTTTCCCGGCCATGTAATTTCTCGCAATGGTGATGTTCAGTGGCCTGTAAGATCGTGTGATCTGACTCCGCTCGACGACGAAAAAGTTACTGAAAATTTTAAGAAAAGGATAGTCATTTGTAGAAACAGCAGATGAGGACATTTGGGGAATATTATTTTTAAAACATAACTCCCAAACCTCTACATTTTGTTCATATAAAAATAGATATTATTTTTTTACTATTGTTGGTTTTATTTAAAAACAAAATCCCGAAGTTCCTATTGGGACACCCTATAGTTCCCTATGTTAGGTGTCTCTGTGGCACTGTATAGTTGTTGAAAGTAGTTTTCCTATTTCAGTATGTCAATTCCTTTAGTTTTTATAAATTCGTTTACAGGTTTTTTTCTATTCTTGAGCATCTTCCAGACCCTTTGTTGTGCTGCATATATGTCGTGATCCATATCGCTGGTAAATTTGATCCAGTGTTCTTTCTTTATTGATCTGATTGAAGAGTTAACTCGGTTTCTAGTTGCTACATACTCGGCGTACAGTTCTTGTGTTTGGGTGCTTTTGTATGCCAGATAGCTCTTCTTTTTTGTTGTGATAGCTCTTTCACTTCTGCGCAGAATCTTGGCTTTGTGTCGTTTCTTGCGTTTATGTTTACCAACCTTTTACCAATAGCTTCATCGGCTGCATTCAGTATGCAAGTTTTGATTTTTCCCCAGCTGTCCTCTACATTTAGTTCTGCTATATCGATTTCGCTGAGTTTACTGGATAGTCTGTTTTGGTACAGGTGCCGCCGTGTGCTGTCGTCGGTGATTCGATGTTATATTTGTTGCGATTGTGACTTTAGCTACACCTTCATTTTGCGAGGTGATTCTAGCAATATTTTACAAAGAACCATGCTATGATCTGTCCCAAGATTTGCTGAGTTGAGGGTTCTAACATCTAGTACTTGTTGTGGTTTGATGGCTCTGTTGCTAACTATATAGTCAATCATAAATGGCTGGCCTCTACTATTGCCAAATGTGTATTTATGTTGACTTTTGTGAGGGAAATAGGTGTTATTAATCCTCAGTTCGTTTCTAGCACAGAAATCGTTGATGATCGGCTCATTGCATTTTTGTTTTACATTTAGTATAGCTTCGTTACCTATTATGGCGTTAAAGTCCCCTAATATAATTACTTTATCGGCCCCACCTGTTTGGTCTATCGTGTCCTGGAGCAGTTGGTAGAAATGTTCGGACTCCTCTTTGGGTCTGCTGATATGTGGTGCGTAGATGCTCAGCAAATGTGTCACGGTGTTGTTAGTCTTTAACGTATTCTTTCGTTTACCTACTTTATATCTTCTATGCTAAGTTGGTTTTTCTCGTTAAGTAGAAATCCTACTCCTGCTTGCGCTTGTTCTTGCTTAGCTTTCCCGCTATGGATCAGGATGTGTTTTTTGTACTTAGATGTGCCTTGCCCTTTTATCTTTGTCTCCGATAACGCACATATGTCTATTTTATGTATCTTCATTTCACTGGATACTTCTTGGTCTCTTCCGCTCCAGCATGCCAATCTAGTTACGGTTCTTTTTCGTCTCCAAAATCCTTTTTCCTTATTCATGGCGTGGGTCGTCATACGTTGGTTCCGTCCGATTTCCGAGGCATTCCCTTTGTTTCTGGGAGCAATGTGTGATTTTTCCCCCGGGCAGGGTGCTGGCCTAACCTGGAAACCCCTCCTCTTTGATCCGGGCTTGGGACCGGCTGTGATTTAACACGAAATCGACATAATTAAATGTCCATCATTATATAACTATACTTCTATAAAGTTGAATTATACAGGGTGTTCTAAATAGCACAATTTATAATAAATTGATATAAAATAAGTTTGATACACGATACGTAAATATTATTTTTATTTATTTATTTATTTTACGTATCATTTAATTTTTCTTGTATAGTCTGAGCCTATTCCAGATGTAGTTATTTTTAAATAAAATGCCTCGATTTTTTCAGAATTGTATTTAAACGCTTAAATATTTTCATTTATCCAAAGGGGACAGAAAAAGCAGGACTGAAATCCAATTTGGAAATTTTCTCGCACAGTGGCGGCTCCTGACCAAAGAAAGACTATAACAATTTACTACTTATTTAATAATATTATTTACTAAATTTAACACATCGGCATAAGTAAATGCCGGTCATTATATAACTATACGTCTATAAACCCGAATGATACAGGGTGTTCTAAATAGTACAATAATTACTATTTCTGAATCGATTAAATTAAACAACAGTTGTCATTTTATGACCGTTCATAATAATTTTACAATGTTGCCATATTGCTTCCGAGCGCAAAGCGCATAACATTAATTCTCTTAATAGCTGATCCAAACCATTATTATTTCTTCTTTACAAAATATAACGGGTTTTGGTAATATCTCGATGCATTTCACACGTTTATTTAAAACCTTGAATATTTTTATTTAAAAAAGGCACCAAAAGAGAAGAAATGTACTGTTAAAAATTCCCCGATGATGGTGGAATTTTCGAGTTTTACACTGTTGAGTAGCAAACCAAATTTTCTATGCAAATATGAAATAAAGAAATCCAGGTCCGTATTTAAAACAAATCGCTGGCACTATTTTGTCAAGAAGAAAAATAACGGTGTGTTCTGATTTAACCTTTTTGGCTCACGTTAATTATTTCTCAGTTATTAAGAGACTTGATTTCCAGCGTTTATTGTATCTTCTCTAACATCTCAGAAACTAAAAGTAATATGCCAACACTGTAAACGTATTGTGCATTGTAATAAATAAGCAACTGACGTTCCTGCAAGTTATAAAATTTTTTGGATTAAAAATTCGTTGAATTTTCGATTCATTATTTGAACCTCAAGAAATTGCTATAAAAATTATTAAGTGTCCTTGTTTCATTGCTTGTTGCCATGTTGCTACATTATTAGTTTAGAAATATTAACAACTCTAGATCTATATATTTATCATTCTGTAGAGTTATTGAAAGATTTCAATTCTGGAATTCCGAATTGTTTCGGTTCGCATTGTATATAGATAGAAACCGGTTCTTTATCAAATTGCGCGAATATCGCAACTTTCGATTGGCCTAGATTTCTTTCATTTGAAACATTTTTTCTCGTCGATTCTCTTTACCCAATACGGTTTTATCTATACCGTTAATTACCGCTGTAAACGATATAGATTTCTTCACGCGCCTAACCAACATTCGAGATCATCATTCGAAACGCGTAATTGTATTGTTTTCGAAATTTTCAATACAAAAATAGCATATTATTTGTCAACAATGGGAAATAATTTTTTTTTTATTTTACAGCTTTTGCCCAAGACGACGATGATACCAATGCGGATCCGACCGCAGAAGAACTGTGTCAAAACAGACCAGCAGACGAATACTTTAGGTTATCGACGGAGGGAGATTGCAGGGATGTAGTAAGGTAATCGATTTTGCGTCCATGTGTTGTAAATATAGATAGGGAGGTGATGGCAAATCGATACAGTTAACTCGCTCCAAGTCCGGACTTGTCCGAAGTATGTAAGTCTAATACCGTAAACAAATAGCCCCGGGTTTGGAGCTATTTGGGCACCTTTATAAAATTCGTTATAAATTCCATTTAAATCAGTATTATGCCTATGCTACCCTGTATTTAGGTAATATGTAATTAGACCCGGTACAAACAATTTTTTTTTGTTATTATTATTATTATTTTTAGGGAATAAAACTCAAAATTAAGTGAATTAGAACTTATATTAGTAAAAAAAATCTATAAACTAAATGAAACATTTCTGTGAAAAAATGAAAACAATATAATAGGTTGCCCAAACTAAACCTAAACATCATCCGGATCAAAGTCTTTATCTGCATCAGAGTCATCAAACACTTCATATGGTTCATCTTCCGAATCTTCATATCGCTCGCAAGTAAAGTAAGGATCCCTTTCCCACATTGTGGGCCCTTGTAATGTTTCCAATTAACTAGACAAATTCCACGTTTGGCATTAATGCCGCTTCTCTTTAGTCTTTGTCTTTTTTCTACTGGCAACACAATTTTCTTCTTTGACTTCTTGTTTTTCTTTAGAGCAGCTAAACTTAAACCTGAAGTATATGCACCCTCAGTGATAGTTTCGTCGATGCCCCCAGAGGCTTCATTGGACGGACGACGTGGCGAATCTCTCGGTTCAGGAGTTGGTGTATCTTTCTTCTTTGGCTCCCTGCCTTTCTTAAGATAAGCTAGAGTTAAACCTGAAGTAGATGCACCCTCAGCAATAGTTTCTTCGATGCCACCAGAGGCTTCATTGGACGGAGTTGGTGAATCTCTTGGTTCAGAAGTTGGTGTAGTAGCTAAATTTTTACCCCGATTGGATTTTTTACCTCTCTTTCATTTTTGTCTATATGAAAGAATCATCTAAGCTTCTACCAACAGTTTCGTTGTCTATTAAAACACCGTCGGGAATTCTCTTAAGCACTTGAACTGGATCAGGAGGATATAAACCAGTTGATCTGAAACCTGATATTAGGTTTTGTCCTATTTTATCACACACTGCTTTCCATAATTTGGAAAGCAACACTGGGAACTGTTCTTTTGGGAGGTTTCCGGGTTACCGACTTTCCTTTCTCCCGTTGTCCAAAATTTGCCTCCACTTGGCCTTTATTGGGC
>JAEQML010051226.1:0-45855 GCA_016904865.1 Pissodes strobi
TGTTCCAATTTATTAAAATATTAGCAAGCAAAGACTCCTCCTCATCTGTCCAATATTGTATAAAGCGATTTTTTCTCCCACTACATCTAGGTATATCAAAATATACACGCGGTGCAATTATATTATGAATATAAGACACTAAATTCGGTATTTGGTGTTCTAATTGACTACTATATCTATTCGGCGCTCTACGGAGTGACCCAAAAATATTTACTCTTCACTACCATTATAGACAAACTGATAACGTTTTCCTTCAATGGTCCATAACCTTCGTATATCTGAGTCGACAACAAAAATATAAATTATGTCCTTTACAATGTTAGCTTATACATCAAACAACAACATAAAAGGCATTTTTTAAAACAAAAATCTTTCACTACAGTAACGTTTCAAATTTACAAAAAGCGCTAAAATTTCAATTAACAAGATATTTGGTACCGGTTCAGAAAAGTTTCACAAAAACTCTACCTGACTAGAGTATATTAACTTTACTCTAAAACTGCAAACCCGTATTTAAAACCTATTATAAAACTAAAACTCTAGTTTTGATTTGTTAGAAGCTGCTAGACAGTTTGATATTATTCGCAATTCCTCTATGATTTCATCTTTGTCAGTCTACTTAGAGTTTATTTCGTTATTGTATATTTGATTCTTCAATGCATAAAAAACGATATATGTATGAATGTAAATTCAATTAACTTGCAAGATATATACAAGGATTTGTTGGTGTATGTTAAATCCTGCCTCAGTAGTTCAAATGATTCATAGTCATTCAAACAGACAGGCATAATAATCTCTCCACAATACAATATATGTAACTTGTAAGGAAGCACATCTGCTTCATCTTTCGCTTAATAAATATAAAGTAAGGCTTCTGGCAATGGAACAATTCCTTCATGACACTACAAGTTAGTTATTTTATGGGTGTATAATTAAAGGTTGAGTATAGTACATTATTATTGTTCTAGCAAGAAGAAGAAGTGAGAGGAGTAAGAAAAATTTGGCTTTTGATTAATCATTAAGTAGTCAGCAGATTGAGACCCTAATGATTTTAAAAAATTATCTAAGCTCAGGGTATAAATATTATAAATTTTTTCTATTTTATATGAATCATTCTCCACTTACTATTACTGCAAACAATACACACCAGCTTGGCACTTGAAAGAATTTTGTACCATACATATATGTTCCTTATTCAACAATGCAATGAGAGATCTATATACAATGAGAAATATTGTAAACTATCAGATACGCATGGTTCCATACAGGTAGATCAAAATCTATTGAACCTAGGATACTAGTAAATTCATTATTATTTTGTATTAAACATAAAAATATGCTATTTTTATTCGGGTATCCCAAATATAGAATATGTATTTATAATTCCTTACAGTTCCAACTATAAGCGACTCCATCTAATAAGAAAACCAGGGAGTCGATTTTCAGCGATAGCAATTTGGCGAAAATGTATCACCGGAAGCTGAATGAACCTCGATATGTTAAAAGGCACTTTCTCCTTTTTTTCGTCTTAAGATTTAATAATATTTGAAATTAAATTTTAAGAACTGAATAAATACGTGTATTATTATTCAGCCTCTGAGAGCTTAAAATAATCAGCAGTGGCTCGCAGAAAACTTCGTTCTCTGATAACATTAATAATGATATGTGCAGAACCTATTATTAAAGATTGCCTAGAAAATTTTGTTTTTCAAAAGGTGGCGCATGGAAGTATGATTTTGGTATTGCCAAATTTTAATCGAAATATACAGGAACGACATAAATGTAAAAAAAACACTTTTCAACAGGGAATATTTATAAAATAGATCCTAATCAATTATACTCTTTTACTAAATCAAGTATCAGATATGCAATTTTTACATGTTTAATCTTATGAACAAGTAATTGAACTCGACCTTACAGGGATATTTTCTCCATTTCAAAAATATTTATTTTCAATATTTCTCACATTTTTCACCCTTGGCTCTATATTTCAACATCAATTTGGCAACCCCAAATTCATTGTTCTATCAAGCACAAACTTATAAGAATAAAATTTTCTGAGAAAGCAGTAATAAACCAATTAATGTCGTAAGAAGTGCCAAAAAGGCAATCAAAATTTCCGTTTGGAAATATTTTGTAGGAAACCAAGTTACTTTCGTTGTCTATGCGAACTATACACCCTTTTTATAGATTTTTTTCTATATTGCATTCAAAATGATTTCATTTAGACACCCGAAGGAGTCTCAAAAAGAACCTCTTTCGCTATTTCTTTTCAATTTTCTTCAAAGGTTGTTTGCACTGATATTAACAGAATTTTTTATGTCAAGGGTCACCTTAGCAAAACTTGTTACACTGAATGAGATTGAAGAACGGTTGAAGTCACGATAAATAAAATACCGAATAAGGAAAACCGTCTCTTACTAGAGGATTTTAATGCAAAAATTGGTAGCATTGTGAGCGACAACCATTTTCGGCAAGTGGTTGGAAAGTTTGGGCTAGGCGATCGCAATGATAGGGGTGAGCGACTTATTCAATTTTGCCTGGATAACAATTCGTAAACTCTATGTTTGAACATCACAAAAGACGTTTATATATCTGGAGATCACCGGATGGCAATTACAAGAACCAAATTGATTACATCTTGGTTAGGCAACGCTGGAGATCTTCAAATCGAACGGCGAAGACGTTACCATCGGCGGATTGCGGAAGTGACCATCAACTTCTCATGTGCGAATATTTCACTAGGTTCAAAGATTGTCGAAAGCTCCCCCCGGTTAATGTTATTCATGTTCCATGCTTCAATGATTCTGTCATGAACCCAGTTGAACCTTTGATTCGGGATATTGAGAATGACAGCAACGGGAAGATATGGCAGATTATGAAAAAGTCACTTAGGGAAATGCCAAACGAACACCTAGATAATAAATGGAAACTTTGGATAACAGCAGAAACGAGGAAGTTGATACTTGAACGAAGGGGGGTCAAAGCCCTAGGGTTGGATAATAGCTTGTACCTCAATCGGTATAATTTGCTGAACCGGAACATTCAGACTGCAACCCCTAGAGACAAAAATGCCTATCTGGCGACTATGTGCGAAGAGGCTCAAAACCATGCAGAGACGAATAGCACAAGACACCTGTTCCAGAAAATTCGAGTCATTACTTGTAAGTTTAGGGCACGGCACTGCGTAATAAACGATCATCAAAATGTCCCGGCTAGATAAAATAGCTTCCATCTGGAAGGACTATTGTGACACACTGTATAGCGATTCAGGCTCCATTGTCGATGATCTTGGCGATTGTGAGGAGGAGCCGGATATACTTCTGGAAGAAGTTAAGTCAGCAACCAAGAAGCTAAGAGAGGGTAAAGCGACTGGAATCGACCAAATACCGGCGGAAGTTTTAAGGGCTTTGGACGACAGAGGCTGGAGAATCCTGCATTACCTCTGCCAAAGGATTTGGAAGACGGGTAGCTGGCCAACAGACTGGCCTACAACGGTCTTGTTACCGCTAAACAAAAAAGGACCGAAGACTAGATGTGATAATTACCGCCTAATAGCACCTATATCTCGCTCAAGTAAAATCATGCTCGACGTGTTGCAAACGAGATTAACTGCTTTTATTGATCATGAGATTGCGGAGGAGCAGACTGGTTTTGTTGGGGGACGGAGAACTCGTGAGCAGATTTTTAATGCAAGGCAGCTTACAGAGAAAACTCGGTAATATCGCGTTGGAATGTATCTTTGGCTTTGTCGACTATGAAAAGACCTTCGATAATGTTAGGTGGCCGAAACTATGGAGTACTTTGATTGGGATCGTGATGTCCCTCGTTAAGAATCTGTACGAGGCTTCGGAAGCAATAAAGATTGAAAACACCCTCTCCGATAAATGCGATATGATATTCGGAAGGTCGCGTACGACTGGATTGTGTTCTCTCGCCATTCCTGTATAAGGTATATGGTGAAATTATAATGCGACAAGTTTTGGAACAGGAATGTGCGCTAAAGGAGATGGAGCGTATGAAAATCAGTATAATAAGTGTAAGTGAAATGAGTTGGCCCGACTCAAGCTACTACGACGTAGATGGACACAGAGTCAGCAGAGTCTACTATTCAGGATCCATGAATGGCAAATACGAACACGGAGTGGGAATGCTTGTTCACAAAAGTGTAGTAAAACACGTACGTAATTTTGTCCCAGTAAACGACAGATTCCTGCTCATACAAATCAACGCTTCACCAGTGAACACTAATATCATTCAAGTCTACGCACCTACAACCGATCATAGTGACGAAGAAATACAGGAATTCTACGACCAGATTCACAGTACCATAAAGAACCTACCGAAACATGAACTTTTTATATTGATGGGAGATTTCAACGCAAAAATAGGTAAAGGAAGGGAAGAACATCGTGTTGGACCACACAGGCTCGGAGAGAGAAACGACAGAGGAGAAACTCTGAGTATGTTTGCGACGGAACACAACTTAATTGTTCTGAACACCTATTTCAAACTCCCACTTAGACGCCTAGAGATAATGGTGAAGACGTCATCATAAGAAATCAAATAGATTCTGTAGGATACGAATTGTAAATAGTGTACATATCTATAAATAATATACCTATAGCAAACATTACATATTTTAAAGCACTAGGAACGGCATCTTCATGAGTAAACAACCTGTACGCCGCATCCGTTGCTACCGCCGCCCCGCGCCCTCCGTTCCCGGGTTCCTTGCCTAGCCTGAACCTGAAACCCTAAATTAGTCTAAGTTGAGACGAAAAGATGCGTGTGGCTCACCAACGGGTGATCGCCATTTTCGGGTAGTTTCTCGGAATGAAAGTCGATTGCTAGAGACGCTAGCTTTTTCCTAAGAAACGATCTAATAAAGAAGTGTATAATTTAGTGAGGACATTTACGACGATTATGGAATAACGCGAAGTGTACAAGGGATGTAAATGCGTAACAAAAGAGTAAAGTGGCGTCATTCCTAGTTATTAGAAACTAAATAGTGTGTTAATCCAACAACTACTGTTAATAGTTCATAAGCCAAGGTATCACTGATTATTTACTTATTAAATCTACTTCTACTCGTTTATCCAAGTGTTTCTATTGAACCCGTTAACATTTATCAATTACCTCTAGATAACAATACAAAAATCCCACAATTATATCCTAGTAAACGCAAGATATAGAAACAGCTTCACAAGTGTAAAAAACTATCCAGGCGCTGACATTCAGTCCGATCACATCCCTCTAGTAGGAGAATACAAAACCATTATAAGAAAGTACAACGAAAAATTCCTAAGAAACAGGATATCAGAAAATTAGAAGACAGAATACTGAAGGATAAAATAAGTAAAGCCCTGAATGAAAACAGTAGAGAAATCGAGGAAAAAGCCGGAAACACGGAAGAGAAAATATATTCCCTTAACAAAGTGGTAGAGGAGATCAAAGACAAATTTCTGAAGAATGAAGGAAGACAAAACATGACGTGGATGACAGAGGAAATACTACAGATAATGGAAGAGAGGAGAAAACACCAGAATAACATAACCGCATACAGAGAGATACACCGTGAAATACAAAGAAAGATCAGCGAAGCCAAGCAGAAAGAAATGGAAGAAAAATGCCATGAAATAGAAACACTGCAACAGAGATTTGATGACTTCAATGTACATAAAAGAGTGAGAAAAATAACTGGCAAATACAAAAAGAGAACAGTAGGAAAACTCGTAAATGACAACGGAGAACTTATTGTGGTCCAATGAAGTATTAAAGACACTTGGAAAAAATACATCGAGAATGTGTTCTTCGATGAGAGAGGAGATCTCCCTTCCTTATCAACAGAAACTGGACCACCAATACTAACAAGTGAGATAGAAGTAGCCATAAAATCGTTGAGAGAAGGCAAAGCTCCAGGACCGGACGGGATACAGACAGAGTTCCTTAAGCTTTTGGATGAAGAATCAATAAAAATGATCTGCAAAATATTTAACAATATTTATGACACCGGCAATATCCCGAAAGAATGGCTCATTTCTGAATTTATATTACTGCCCAAGAAACAAGGGGCAAAGAAATGCGGAGAATATAGAACCATAAGCTTAATGAGCCATTTTCTCAAGCTTTTCCTTAAGATTATCCATCGCAGAATATACAAGATAAGCGAAGAGAGAGTAGCAGACACAAATTTGGCTTCATGAAAGGAGTGGGAACTAGAGAAGCACTGTTCAGTATACAAGTATTATTCCAACGGTGTAGGGACGTGAATTGAGACATTTATACCTGCTTTGTAGACTACCAAAAGGCGTTTGACAAAATCCAACACCAAAAGATGATACAAGTACTGAAAGGCACCGGAATGGATGATAAAGATCTCAGAATTATACAAAACTTCTACTGGAACCAGACAGCCACCATAAAAATCAACGCTGGAGATGAAACAACAGAGGCAGTTAACATTCTGCGGGGCGTACGACAAGGGTGTATCATCTCCCCTCTGATATTCAATCTGTATTCAGAAGAGATATTTAGAGAAGCTCTGGAAAACGATGAGAATGGAATTCTTGTAAACGGTTAACGACTAAATAATATCCGCTATGCAGATGATACCGTCATATTTGCAGATAGTATAGAGGGTCTACAACAGCTAATGAACAAAGTAAATGAAGTAAGTGAACGATATGGGCTAAAAATGAACATCAACAAAACAAAATGTATGGTCATAAGTAAAGAGAAGAAAGAAAACTGCCAACTATTTATTAAAAATATACCAGTAGAACGGGTATCCAAATTTGTCTACCTGGGAACCTTAGTAAACGAACAGTGGGACCACTCACAAGAAATCAGATATAAAATAGAAAAAGCAAGAGATGCCTTCATCAAAATGTCTAAGCTCTTCAAAAGCCACAACCTCAAATTAGATATCAAAGTAAAAATCCTGCGCTTCTATGTGTTCTCCATATTATACTATGGCATGGAATACTGGACATTGACCGAAGCAACACAAAGGGAATTCGAGATCTTCGAGATGTGGCTCTACAGAAGGATCCTTAAAATATCATGGATAGATAGAGTGACCAACGAAACAGTACTGGAAATAATGAGGAAGGAAAAAGAGGTGACGAACACGATTAAGAGAAGGAAACTGGAATATCTCGGGCATATAATGAGAAATGACTCCAAATACAAACTCTTAAAATCCATCCTCCAAGGAAAAGTATTTGGAAGGAGAGGGCCCGGAAGAAGAAGGATATCATGGCTCAAGAACCTAAGGACATGGTATTCAAAAACAACCACAGAACTGTTAAAGCAGCAGTCATTAAGGTCATCATAGCCAGGATGGTCGCCAATATTTGAAACGAAACGAATAGGCATTTGAAGAAGAAGAAGAAGGAGGAATGGTGGGATTAAGATTGCCGGGAAGAGATTTTCCAACCTTCGTTTCGCAGACGATACAACCTTAATTGCGAGTAGCGAGAGAGAGAGCTGTTGGAGCTCATTTAAAGACTCGAAGTCGTGAGTTTAGACTTTGGTTTAAAAATAAACATTAATAAAACCAAAATTATGATTGTTGACCGCGACAATGAACATCAGAATCAACCGGTAAGAATAGGCCGCTTCGAAGTGATGGATAAAATCATCTATCTAGGAGCGATGCTGAATAAATCCGACTCATGCGACTTGAAATTAGACGACGCATCGAAATTGCTCGGTTCCATGACACAATTGTCCAAATTATGGAAATATCACAATATAACGAGAGCCACAAAAATCAAATTGGTTAATACGATGATTTTTCCGATTTTTTCTTACGCTTCGGAAACATGGACCGGCATATGGGTTTGGCAGAGAATGCTGTGGATCTCATGGAGGGCCCAAAGGACAAAGATTTTCATCTTGAATCAAGTCAAGCCAGTCCAGAGACTCTCGTCGTTGACGTATGGACGAATCCTTAAGTTTTTCAGACAAATCGCACGCCACGATACCATGGAAAAAATAATGGTACAAGGACGACCTGAGAGAAGGTCGCGAGGAAGCGCGGGCGACCCGTTGGACTGAAATGGTGGAAAAAATCATGGATTCGAGTTTTGCGTCCGCAGCAGGGCAAGCGAATGACCGGAACCGCTGGAGAAGGACCGTCCAGCAGGTCCTAAGAAATTTAGATAACCTCGGGTGACAGCCATATAAATCACCATACAACGACAGCGATGTTAGGACTGTGAAAATTTTTTTTCTTTCCATTTTTGCCATCCCCGACCTCGTAGCTCAACTCCTTCGCCCTTTTCCGCCGAAAACCGCGTTTCTCTAACTTTTTTTTTATTATTATTTTCTTATTTCTTTCTGTAATACTTTTATAAACTTTCCGAACAATTTTTTAAGTTTTTTTCAATTATTTCCCATTTTTTCGAAAATTTTTGGGTATTCGGCGCGGGGGGGTTGAAATTCCCTCCCCCACTGATGCCCCGTCAACGGGGTCGTCGCTTGCCGGATTTTCGATCTGAGCCTCCATTGCAAAAAAAAGGTTTTTTTTCCCAAAATCCCCCCTTAAATTAAAGCCCTGGTCCCCCTCATATGATCAAAGGTAGCCCCGATGAGGCACTCCTACCATAAAAATTTCGACCCCGTAGCTCTTCCCTTTCTCCCGAAATTGATTATTTGTTTTTCCTTCGCCCCCTTCTCCTGGCCGAACGGGGGGAGGAACGGGGTCCAGTTTTCATCCAGGATCCTCATTTTACCCCATTTTATGTCCTGAAAATTTCAGCCTTCTAGCTATACTGGAACATGCTTCATTAAAATGTTTCGCTTTGATTTTCATTTTTTCAGACTTAGCCTCGGTAAAGAAGTTTCACTTCAAAAAATTCATTAAAAAATTTTCAGAATAGTAAAAATTACACGACTTAAAAGACATTTGGCGTACTCGCAATGCTTATCCCTCTGTATTTCCAAAACGACGCAATTTCATCAACTTTTTTAATCAACATTCCTAATTCATCCAAGGTTTTGCTGAAAATTGCCCCCCTGGTTATTTCTTACTGTAAAATAGTTCACTTCGTCAAATACAATCAGCTACCATGATATACAGGACAACTGACAAGAAATTAATGCGCTGTAAAAGCAGTCCAGTTTTAAAAATGTTATTGCTTGCTTTGTGTTTTGTATATTTGGTCCAACTGTTTCCTTAGTCAAAGGCTATCGCAAAAATGTTTAATAGAAAACTAAAAAGTAAGCTAAAAATATCATAGATATATATGAAACTTACAGGGTAAGCATAATTATACGCGACCAACGCTTAATATATAAAGCAAAATTAAATAACATATAACTTCACAATAGTAGTGTAACAAACCAATAAACAGAACTACAACAAAGACTATATTTTACTTGGCCTCTAATAAGGGTCGATTGGAAAGGTACTATTTGGTCAGAATAAAGCCAAAAGCATCACACTCTCTTCTGTGGTAACCAAAAATTAATTCTCCTGTTATGTAATTATCACATCTCAATAAATATGTATAAAGGCTTCCTAAATGTACATTCTAATTACTTATTTTAGAGAAACACGGGTTGTATATTCCTTGAGCTCAAGATGGTCTACCACCCGTCCCATAGAACTAGTTTTATACCTATTTGGTACAAAACCATGCAATTAAAACCAATTCTCGAAATGGAGCCACTTCCACTCTCCCATTTTAGCTTTTAGACAAATTGCCACTCAGCAGCAAAAATTATTTTTGGTTATCACCAATGTGTGAAGCAATCCAATATTTAATTTTATTTTGAGGTTTCAAATCAACTGTATTAACACCTTTCCAAAGACACATTGCCCCCCAATTAACTCTAAGCCCTACGTACCCACGTGCTCTCCAATTTTTTCAGTACTTGCAGCGACCAAAGCCAATGTAGCTAATCCTAATAGAGCATTGTCGGCTGGCAACACCGCGTCATCTTCACTCTGATCGAGAAGTGTTATGTCCTGATTTCTGTCCCCTTTGCCTTCGTCGTTCCTAGATGCTTGATGGAGGTTCAGTTTACCGCCATCATCTTCTATCTTATTCAAGTGAGTGATGCTGAGTTTATTTTTCCTCTTCTTCGACCCTACTGCAGCAGGTACGTCCGGTTTGGAAGTTGCATTGTTGTTTTCAAGCCTTTGAACTTTGCTGTGCATACTTTCGGACTTGATCTTCATTTTTCGTTTCTTGCTCTCCCGTTTTCTTCTGATGAAGTCCTCGTAGCTCAGACTGGGTAGATTATCTATCCTGAGATCGAGGTTAAAGTTAACTGGAGGAGACTTGCCAAGGGTGGGGTTGCCCTCGGATGTTTCCGAGCTGGTTCTGACACGTTCGACCTGCAAATTAGTTCACATCAAAACTGCAGCTGAGGATGTTACCTACCTTCATCTATGAAAATATTGTTCAAATGTACAGTAATTATATACGACAAATCCCTACACAGAAAAAAGGATAAATTCAGATATAAATCGCTTTCCTTTAAGCAGTTTTAAACATATTTTCAGATAGAAAACCAATTAAACTGATTTAAAAGTAGGTTCAAGCTTGTTAAAATTGTGCAAACTACACATTTCTCAAGACCATCTGAAATCCAAGTCAGTTTTAGAAACAAATACAAAGATTACCTTAGGCTTTATTTCCTCATCATAATCAATCTTGACATTAGTCCTCTCGGCAAGCCTTTTAATTGTGTGTTCCAAGTTGAATCTAGGAACATCGTAAGAAGGCTTGGTTATAGTCAGTTCATGGTCAATCTTGGACTCGATACGGCAGACCCTGTGATGCTGCGTCAGTTTAGTGTCCCGTTTGTTACCCAACAATTTGCCTTCGACCATGAAGCGCTCGTAACGTTTTCCTTTGCACATCCGGTCGCTTTTCCTTTGTTCTTTTGGTTCTGGAAGAAATGAAATTGATACAAAACCGCAATTGCAGAAATAATCAGCTTTAAACCGTTAAACTAAAAAGCGTACCGTCTTTGTCGTTTGCAAAAATTCCATCGACAACTTTATTAAGCAGATCCTGTTGAGTCATATTGCCATTTTTATCTTCAAAGATGTTTTTGGAACAGTTCTTCTCGTCTTCGTACTGTTCGAAAATACGCTTCTTGATTGGTTTGGGCGGCAAGGTGGGTTTAGTGATGTTCGTGGGGCTGGAAAATATTTCTTGAATTTTGTCCTCCATTTTAGCGTCCTTGTAGATTTCCGTGTTGGGGTTTTCGTTATTATTGTCTTCAACCTGTATATGAAGATACAATTTAGTATACTAGTGGCCGATATTAAATTAATACAAATAAATAAACGCTTTCTTTATTAACCCCTAAAAACAGGCCTCCTCGCGTGATGAGATGGTGATGTTTCTTTCTGGGTTTGGTCGAGATGCTGTGGAGGATCGTCGTCAGGATCTTCATTGATATAAAAGAAACGATTAAGAAATATTTTTTGTCATTTGGGAAACACAGAAATGGTATTGCAAGTGGAGGGTCATTGTCAGTAGAGTGCTATAGACGGACTCAATTCTCCTCCCTCCACTTTTGTTGCCCCTCACCCCACCCTCCGGTGATCCTGAGATAGACCCGGTCCACTTGGCCTTGGGTGTATTCGACCTTGAATGACATTAATCTAATTTGACCTTGAATCTCTAGTTTTTGTCGAAGGTAGCGCTTATGACCTTGGGATTGCCCCAAGTGTGTATGGCCTAGAACCCCCTTTTGACTTTGTGTGCCCTTGAGATAATTTCAAGCGACATCGACCTTGAGTGTCCTTGCGGATATTTGAAGATAGGACCCATGACCTTGAACGTTCTTGAGACTGAATATTGGTTACATATTTCGGTATGACGTAACATAACCTTGAGAAATATGTTCTGGGGGCTATATAAGATGCCATAATGTTGAAAACAGTCATAACCTTTCTGACTAGTAAAGCACTGTGTTCAGTATTCTGATAGTCGCATATTGTATTGTCTGTGAGGTGTATTTCGCTCTTGCGCGTGTAAAGGGAGACAAGTAGAAAACAGTAGAACTGAGATTTATGGAGTTTAAAATAGGTCCAATTTTTGATTGAATTTTGAAAAAAAATCATATTGAATTAAACTAAAGTTTCTGCAGCAAAACTTTTATTTACCTGTGAAGTATAAAACATCATACCAAATGAAACACTTTGTATTCCATGCAAAATTTAATCCAAAAGGACTTCTTATAAAAGCATAACAGAGCGCTTTCGGCCTAAGCCATCATCAGTGTTACTTGTCATTGGACCTGAAGAACATATCGACGAAGAGTAAACAAACAACACCAACAAACAATGGTCACATCACAATCAAAAAGTCAAAAGTCACATTTTAAAAGGCAACATAATCTTTAAAAAGGACAATGCCCAACCACGCGTTACGTGGAACGACAAAAACATCATCCTTAACAAGAAGAAAAAGATGTTCGTTTAGGAAAAAAACAAAGATACCTCTAAATACACAAAAAAAAATTAAACTTAAACCTTTTTACACTAATCATCATCCGAAGATACTTCATCTAAATCTGGCAAATTATCCCTAACATTCTTCTCAGTAGGCCGTTTCTCATAAAAACTATGAAACACTTCATCGATGTAAGGGAGTAATTCGATTAAATTCTTTTTTTTCTCCTCTGATATACAGTTTGGATATCTGCATTTCGGTAAATCTACAGGAAGAGTAGTTTGACCTCTCCTCCAAAATGACATCTTTTCAAAAGGTTTTTTTTCGTTATGGCTTTTCTTGTAGAAAAATATACCGAATGTTTTGTCATAGCGAATCAATCTTACATTCTTCCATGCAAATTTATTTCCATGATCATTCACCTCTCTAGCTTGTAGACACGGTTTTAGTAACAAGGCGAAATCGATAAAATAATCCTTTTTCATCTCCTATACCTTGAACGGGTTTTTTTTGCCACATGATCGTACCAGTTGAAACCAGTCCCTGGGCTGTTCGAGAAGGCTCTCGTAATGTTTCTTCTTTTTCTTAATAATTGAGTGAATGGTGTCACATTCCATTCTCGTGTGTCCTGGTATTAAGAATTTGTGATCTATTATCTGAAAATTTAAATTCTGCATCAAAGTCATAAACATCGCCACTATGTGACCATTTTTGTTCGGGCCACGTATCAGAATAAAGGGTTATATGTTTAATATTTGATGGTAGAGTCAAACGCTCTTTATACAAACAAAAGCTAATCTAATTTGCACCTCGACCAGATAGTGTTTTCTACCACATACCTACAACTTGTAGTTTTGTTGTTGACGTAATCATACATTGTTAAGTTGAAGGTCCATAGTTGCCGCTTATAAAACACCACTGATGTGGTTAGGCTTGGCGTCGGCAGGCATTGCTTCAAATCAAACGTAAATACAGCTCTAAATACAGCTCTTTTCCTTATCCTGTTCATTCGCGGAATATGTTTCTTTAGAATCTAGTTGATGTTTGCGCAATTCATTTGTCAATCCTTCTTTTTCTATAAGTTTTGGCATTTCTTATCATACATTGATTTTGGTCGCATTCTTGGCAGGTATCCTTACTCCATTTTTTTATGGATATATTCATTGTATGAAAAATAGATTTGTAAACTTTTCTGCTGACAGGCTTTTGAGGTGATATCCAAATTTTATATTCCTCATACATCCTTGTAAGAGTACAAAAAGACGGCAAAAATGTTCGATCTGCTGTTCCCTCGCGACAATAATGGCTCTTATATGCCGGGATTGAGAGGATGTGCTTCTTAACAGTTCTGTCGGTTTCAATTTTGTTCTTTGGTGGATGGTGACCCCTCTCATCGTCCAATGTTGTGCCTGTGATGAGAGTCTTTTTTATAACCGTTTCAATAAATTTGTTTGATAAATCAAATGTTTTTTTAAAACACACTTTACACACTTCTATAAAATTTTTTTCATTTAGTTTTAAATGGTACTTATAGTTACATTCTCTTGCGTAGCACCAATCTTCTGAGTTTTATTTTCTTTTTTTAAAATTGAGCTTTAAATAAATGCCACTCTCTTGTTGAAGCTTCCTAGTTTCCAATATTCCTCAAATATTTCGTACCGTTGTTCATTATCAATTCTCTTTGTACGTTTCTTTCTACATTTTTCTAAAACTGTACATTTACGGCCTCTTATTAATTTTCCTTTTAAAGTTGAATACTCCTTACTCTCGTTTCTATTAATGTTTCGTTTTCTCCTTGCTTCTCTTGTATTTCCCTTTACTGTTTTCCGGTATTATAAAAGGTTGCTAACACAGCTCACAAGCACTACGCACCGAGCTACGCACAGAATATCCAATACTGCTTATATTATCCTATATATCACCACAATACTAAGCATTAACAAGATCTAAAACGCACGTCCTCAGACCGCAAACAAAACTAAAGAGAGACAATTTCAGGAAATATTAGTGCATCAGGAGACAACTCGCGTTGACTCCGAATGCACTAAACAATTGCGAAGTGTTAGTCGAGATAACTTAAGATAGCTGCCTTTGCACATTAAAAAAAAAGTTGTCTCATATTACACTACACCAAAAAATGCGCAAAGTTATACATATTAACTTATCTCCTTCAGCACACAAATAGTTTTTTATGCAATGACCTGTTTGTCGTAGTTAACTCAAAACGCACTTTTTCAAACTTGTCTCCTTTTGCACGCGCACGAGCGATTTATTACAGGTACTACTACTTATTTCAAACAATAATCTCTCACAAAAAACAATTATCAAAATTAATGAGTTTTAACAAACCAGTGGAACAAATAGAACGTATACCTTTTTCCTATCTAGATATTGGAAAGCGATATATTATAAAGAAACTAAAATTATTAACAAATGGTCGTTTTGGGAAGTGTTATGGCAACATTATTTGATAAAGAAAATGGCTGTGTTTTTAGTTCTTATTTACCAAAAAGGGGTGCTGAAATTATTACCGAAGAAGTTGTTGAAATTATCAATAACTCTAACGAAAAACATAAATTAACCTATTTAGGACAAAGTGAACCCACATACTCCGGTGCCAAAACACGTTCTCTTGTAAGGTTTGATAATCTGGAATAATTACATTATCTTGGAACTGTAATAGTTATATGCGTGAAGATATTATCGCATATTTGAGAGTGTGTTGACGATGTGGACGATGAAAAATATGCCAAGTACCTGAAGCATGCATTAAATTTTTGTATTGGTGCACACGTGCGTGAGAAGTTTGTTTAAGGTTACATTGACCTGGACACATTTTGCAGTGACATGCTTGAGGAGGATTTGAAGCTATTGGTAATTGAAATCCCAGAAACTCCCAAGGACCTTGTTGAGAAATATTGCCTTTATGAAGATGTAGAAGTTACATCAGTTGGGTGGAACCCAAGCTTACAGACACCTCGAGAGAAATATGTTATACACGAAGATCCAGTGGCAGCATCAAAAATGGACAAGACAAGAAAACACATTACTTACAACATTCTTGAAACTTTGTAAGACAAAACAAAATATTGTTTTCAACATTCTTATAACATAGTAAGATAATTGCATATTTGCAACATTCCTGTAATTTTGTAATATATTTTTAAATTTAATTGTTGTTTTTTATAATATATGTACATCAGCTCTAGAAACAATAACTTAGTATAAGTTTAAAATGGTGCCTGTTAACAACATAATTGACATATTTGGTCGTCAGCGAACCAGAGCAAATGATGGATGTGCTCGTGGGCTGCCAGGCACTGGTTTCAAACTTACTACCAGTGGCGACTACGATATTCAGGGGAAACGCTTAACTAAGGTATCCGATCCAAGAAGTGTTAAGGATGCGACCAATAAGCAATACGTAGATCTCAAGTCAATTATTTGCTACTATAATAAATCAAGATGTAATTATTACAATTAGGAAGGTTGCACAGTTAGTGCAAGAAGTAGTGATTTAACCGAAGAAATCAAGAAATTGATACATGAGCAAACACATGAAGATAGGCGAAAATGTTTGATAATGTTTACAAATCTACAAAAAGATATTATGGTATTAAAAAAATGTATTGAATGAAAAAAAATATCTAGATATTACGCATCTCTTCCTACTTCTATCCTATTAAAAAACTTTAAGAGTTTAATTGGGTTTTAGATAAACAATTAAATGTAAAGATGTGTTTTTAGTTGTTTGCTAAATTTATAAGGGATAACATTAAACCATTATAATATACAGCAAAAATAAAACAAAGATTTTTAAATTAAATCATGTAGTTTTATTTCAAGTATATCCATTTAAACAACATCTGTTGCATTAATCCAAGAGTTATATAAGTATCGGGGAATCCTAACCATTTTACAAAAAGTTGATCTATCGAATTTCTTCTTCGACGACATCTGGGTTGTTGGTTTTTTGTAATTCGGCTTCATACTTCATAAAAACACCCCATGATAGGTTGACCATCAGATGATTCTAACATATATGTTGGTGAATTCGTAATATTGACTTTTGCTACTTTAAACAATTCAGTCGACCAAGCTGGTGTATATCCTTTTTCAAAGACACTCTTGTATTTACTTATACGCACCATATCACCGATTTGAAATTTAAAAGTTTTCGGTACTTTTAAATAATCGTATGCTTTTATATGTGTCTGCGGTGTTACATCTACAGGCTTCATTCCTATTGTACGATGAATGCTATGATTATATGACTTAGTAACTTTTGGTAAAAGCTCCAACTACCTATAGCTCCCTCTGGCAGAATATTCTTTGTATAATCGATTTTTTAGTGTTTTAATAGCCCTCTCAACTATAGCGGCCTTTTTGAAACTATATGTTGAATTTCTTCATTAAACTGGTAAAATATTTTTTGTAGAACTCCTTTCCTTGGTCACTTTGCAAATTTGATGGCGCGTATTTTGCCTACTTGATAACGTTTTTCATTGCATTGGTAACATCAACACCGGTTTTAGTTTTGATAGCAACCGTAAACATATATTTCGAAAAACAATTTATACTTACTAAAATGTATCGGAAACCAGCATTTTCAGTTGCAAATTGCTGCATTTCCGCTAAATCTATCTGCCATAACCCTTTATAATCGTTCGCCGTCTTCGAAAATTTTTCTTGCTGCTTTATGTAACTCATTCAAGACTTCCCAAGTTGTTGGTGTATGTTCCATTGTTATTCAAGCGTGGATAAATACTGACAATGAAACAAAATAGCCGTTCTTAATAAACGATACCTTCTTCTCGTAACACTTCAATTATTGATATTATTTCATTGTCATGTCCCGTATGACCAGCTCCTTTTGAGCTACACAACAGTCGGAGAAGGCTAATCAATTCCTGAGGTTTATTCCAATAAACATAGTCAACACGACGAGAGGACAATAATTTCTTTGAAGGTAAGTTAAAGCGAATGTTTCAAACTCCACTCCCTTGCGGTCTTGTCACTAGTGGTTTTAATATCCGAGAAAACATTTTCCAACGTGTTGTTCTTATACTCCTATTTTTTATAATCATTATACCTTGCATTAGTAAGTTTTAAAATATGTTTGTAATTTTGTATTGTTTTCGCAGATATATTATTAGGATTATTTAAGGCTGTGGGTTTATTGAGGAAAATTAAGTCGTACAATTGATCACTTCTTTTAAATGTGCCAATATTTTTTCTTATCCCGCGATAATATAATATTTCCAGAGTTAAATACTACTTCAGAATTTCCTAGGAACAATTTCTTTTTATATTTCTTATTTGTCCTTACTCCGTAAACAGTGTCATATTCAGATGGTTTCTGGTATAATCCATGAATATAATCTCTGGCCGTGTCGGTTGTTTGTAAACCATCCTCTGATTCTTCCATATTAAGTGAATAATCAACTTCAGGAGCACTACCGCTACGCATTCGCTTTTCCAATGATGAATATCTTTTATGTTGTATTGGTGTAGAGAAAATGTCCGGTTGTAAATGTGATGAGGTACCCTCTGTCCAATATGAATTTGTCTGCTGTAAATCCGAAAATGATGAAGTTTTTCTGATTTCATTATAGCAGTAAAGTATGGCTTTGATGGTAATTTTGCTTGTTGGAAATGGGGTTGTTTCCGTTCTGCTTCCTCCTTCAACACACTAGTTAAAGAATTAATCGGTTTAGTAATTGGCTCATACATTTTTTCTAAAGCTAACTTGTCATCTCTCTGAATTGCTTTAATTTCATTAAATTTGCTTCTCACAGCGTCAGTTGCATCCAATAATTTTTGTTTTAAACCAGTTTCTTGACTCATGATGTAGTCCGATTATCGACTAACAATAAAATGATGCTAAAACTAATTATTCCATAGATACAGCTGCTGAAACCCTTTTGATATCGCCCCGAATTTAAGTCGCTGTCTTTCATCAATTACGAGAAAACCGTATTTGTCATTCCAACACTTGGCACATAATTCCAGGAATTGTTGGAAAGTCATATCTGACGTCACATGATCGGAAAATATATGCCGCAAATTCATCTCATCCTGTTTAAATAGTATAATAAAATTCGCATTATCGCGAACTAGTTGTTTGGGCAGCTGGGAATAAGTTTGAGCCAAATAAAACGAATCGACATTCTTGTGTCTACCCATACTGAAATATGATCTAATTACATCTTGCTTTTCACACATCACATCGTCGAATATGAATATGGAATTGGGTTTCGCATCTGAAGGGCTTACAATATTTGTTGTATTATTAAACGTGTACAATCCCAATCCTTTAATTTTTGTCATAATTTCTCGAAGATACTCATACTTTGGTTGATATAACGATTTCGAATATATATAGATATTTTCAAATCTTCACCTTAGGGGGTGGGTTAACAAAGAAATCATAACGTTTGTTTTGCCACAGTTGGAGGGTCCAATGATAATTCCTCGAATTGATTTTGGTAGAAGCCGTCCATGACGTCTCTCTTGTTTTTCATTTGCTACACAGCACCCATTTTTTCATCCAAATTGTCAACATGCAGTGTTTCAGGAAGTTGAATGAATATCATGTTTTAAGTGAGGTTCATGTTTGAGTTTTTAATGTATAAGATTTTCTGTATTAGCAATCGGTTTCAGAATTGATTCAAAATCTGCGTAAACAACAAATGGCACCCTCAATTGTTTTTCAAAATGTTCAAATTTTAAAATATTACCAAATTTGTTAAGTTTAGGGTTCAATGTTGGTATGGTTGTATATACATGATTACAGTCGTGACTCTGATGCATAGCCAAAGATCTTGCTGTGTGAAAATACAATAAACATCCATCACAAAAATAAATTTTGTGTTCATGAGAATTTCTGATTGGAAACTAGTCGAGACAAATTTTTGATCCAACAATAATGTGTCTGTACACATGCTGATTCACATCTATGATCACCATCATTATTATCGCAATCTTTGGTTACCATCAGTAAATTAATATGTATATTCAATTTCTTGGGGCATACCATAATGGATCAACAACTTCCCAAATCATTTTATTCTTGTCAAATTTGCTTTCGAGACCAGACATTGACAGATATATTATTTGATTCTTCAAAATATTTAATATCACATAACTTTACAGGAAAATTCATACCTGTTGTGTTGAATAATGTGGAAAATCCGGATATTATGAGATTTGATCAGGGAATGCTCTAACAGGACACAGTGTCAATGATACAGCCCATATAAAACAACACTGATCTTGGTTCTTCACATTGATAACGGCCATCTTTCTCTCTATGAAATATGGTAACACCATGACTTGTTAGCATGTTACCCAACAAATCCATCACGTTGTTTTTAACATCATTGAAAAACAATGTGTAGTTAATATGGTTATTGTTTGGGTATACTCTGTAACTAGCTATTCTGCATTTGAATGCACTCTGAATCAGCTGGACATTGGAGGAAAATGGAATAACTGAATTATTTCTGTGTTGGAGTGTTCTTTCGTGTCGAACACTGATTTATTGTAATGTTTACGTTACATGATGTGCAAGTGTGCATACTCAATGTCGAAGTGCCCGAATCTACTGTTGCACGTTTGGCGGCTGGTCCGTTTCCTACGTTTTTCATTGGACATGACTCCATTTTATGGCAACGCATGTTGTAAGTACGCGTAAATGTTTTACCACACTTTTCACACTGGTAAAATATTATGGTATGTAATAAGATGCTTAAATCAAAATATACCTTGCTTACTACACAACAAGGCAATAACTGTTCTCCGCATTATTAAACCTTTCATATCCACCACCACCACCACCACAATATTTTTCTAAAGGTGATGTGACGTCACACTAAAAGTTCCAAGTCATTCGAGGTCAATTGTGTGATCTTCAAATATCCGCAAGGACACTCGAGGTTGATGTCGCTTGAAATTATATCAAGGGCACACAAAGTCAAGTTGCATGTCCAAACATCGTAAACAATAACCCTCTGCAAACAGTCCCAAGAGCGTTCAAGGTCATGTGCACTTGGAGCAATCCCAAGGCCATATGCACAACCGTCAACAAAAAACTCAAGGGCATCCAAGATCAAATTATCACAATGTCATTCAAGGTAAAAGACACCACAAAACAGTCCCAAGGACGTTCTAGGTCATACACGCTTGGAGCTATCAAAGGTCACAATATGCGCGACCTTCAACAAAAAACTCAAGGACATTCAAGGTCAAATTAGAGCAATGTAATTCAAGGTCGAACACAGCCCAGGTCAAGTGGGCAACAAACGTGGAGGGGGGAGAATTGAGTCCGGCTATAGCACTCTACTATTGTCTTACAGCAAGGCCCATATGTCATATAAAATACCTACTTGTTGGCACATCTGAAGAAGTGGCTAGAAATATAAACTGTACTTCTTTTGGCATAGTTAGTTCAAACCGGTTGATGTTATCATTTAAAGCTGCACTACTAAGTGTATATTATTAATTTCCTAGTTGCCCTTTTATGACAAACCAATAATTAAAGAGAAACTTTACATATTTACCAGTCACGTATTAACAGGGAACTTACACCGCTACAATGGCGTTGGACGTTCCTGCAATTCGAGGTAAAATACATCAGTTAGTAGTGCCTGTATAATTTTAAACACAGTTACTCCTAGAACGTCGCATTACCCTACTTGACTGCCTACACACTTTTGGCCTAAATTTCAGCACTCGAAGGAAATCAGACTAACCTTGCAACATGGCGAGTCCTCCTCTGCCTTCTTCGACGAGGCGTAGTTGTTGTTCATGAGAGACGTCAAACCGCCCAACTGAGACTCATCCGCCAACTTTCCCGGCGTAAATTCCGATAGATAAGTGGGCGGAGGACTAGATATAGTGGCGGGCGGCTGCTTGGATGAAATTGTAGTCGGACGGGTGGCGAGAGTGCGCAATGGTGGAGCGGGCAGTTTGTACCACCGGAAGCCTGGGTTAGCTGAGAGGAAGGCGTCTTTGTACTAGAGAAAATACATAAAATAAAGGCATTTTATATAACATGTTATTATCAATCAAATTATTATATTAGTAAAAAAGTGACATTGGAAGAGACTTAAATACATACAACTATAACTGATGTAACAAATCTACTCTTCTAGTACTTGATTTTACACTTAGATCTCGGATAGCGTGAGAGCTCTTGTTAGGCTCTTGTCACTCTCACCTATTTTCCCACCCTACTTTGAGACTTACCTTTCATTTGGAGCTGCTTTGGCAATCACCCACGATACTGCCAAAGGTCTTGAAATAGTGTAGCGCAAATATTTTAGCACAAAATGACTTATTGAAGCGATTTCTTGATCTATTTGCTACCATAATACGCATTAGCAATTAGAATGATATTTCCAAAAGATAAAGTAATCACCCGAAATACCTAACGAAACAGCTACCTACCTCTTTGGCTAAATCATTATAGGACTGTTTTTCTTCGATATTCAATAAGGCCCACCATTCTCCTAATATCTTGGTCACCCCTCTGTTTTCGGTGTTAGGGTACCTCTGTCTCACTATGGGCCTGTGTTTCTTACAGAAAATAAGAAAAGCGTTTGGAGGCCTCCTCGCGTGATGAGATGGTGATGTTTCTTCCTGGGTTTGGTCGAGATGCTGTGGAGGGTCGTCATCAGGATCTTCATTGAAATAAAAGAGACGAATAAGACATATTTTTGTCATCTGGGAAACGCAGAAGTGGTATTGCAAGTCGAGGGTCATTGTTTTTATTTGCATTCAACTAGCATCTAGTTCTAACTGTTATTGAGTGCAAACTGCATAGAAACTCCATTGAGATACAGTAAAACTATTTTAACTGTTGTATCTTGTATTTACTAACAACCATATTCAAAACATTGAAACAAAAAGTAGAACATCATATATTACCTGTAGACTTAGATTCTTTGGGTAAACTCATCAGGTCTTCTTCGTTTCCCTTACTGTTTTGTCCAAAAGCGTGTTCTTCTACTTTGTCTACGTCATCTTCTCCACTGCTAGCACCCCACGTCGTTTTAACATTACCAAGGATCATTATGTTTTCTACTTTCACTTTGTTGGTATCAAAATTGTGCTTAGACCATACCTAGATATAAAATTGATCAAATACCAGGACCCTTTCAAAATTAAATCGAAATCAAAATCCTTTATCTATTTCATAATATAAATCCAACTTAGAAAATAGTCTAAAATTATCTAGCAATCAGCATACCGCTGCTAATTTTTTAAAGTAAATGCAGTTTTGGATAAAATCATGGGTTCAAGTTTAGATGTATAAATGCTGGTTAAATCTACATACCTCTCCAATTTTTTTCTCATTGATAGAAGCCCCTTGATTGCTTTGGGTAACTGGCGCTACTGATTGGGACTCCATGAAAGTCGAATTTGCCAAAAAGAAATTGGCGCTGCGATGCGGCTTCATCAAACTGTTTTGGATCGAGTTCATCATTGACTGTTTCTACATTGAAACTCGAACTCCACGAGGGTGATGGGGTCAGTGGTGATTCAAAGTACTAGAATTGAAATGATATCTTAAATCATTCAATTTATATATTTATTTAACGTAAATACATACAACAGGCTTGTCTAGAGGTTCTCTCAATTATTTATCATTTTTAAGTCAGAAGATGTTAGGTATATTTTTACAACTAGTCGGTAATGGCAAAGTTGTTTAATAGGTTAGAATTGAATTGAAGAGAGTTGGCGCTGGTATCCGCCTCTGCCACCTAGCACTTTGAACCATGCTTAGAGGACCTCATCCAGTCTGGTCTTCCTAATCAGACTCCACAAATGGAGCACCGGCTCCTCCACGTACCTTGCAGGTCCTGGTTTGGTCTCTCCTAGCCTTGCAGACCTGAGCCTGCAGAGAACCTCACACTCGCACCACACGTGTTTTGGAGTTTCCTCCTCCTCCTCCTGACAAAACCGGCAATGGCTATTATCGGCCAGGCCGATCTTTTCCATGTGTCTGTTCATTCTACAGTGCCCAGTCAGCTGACCCACTAATATTCTTATCGTCTTGCGACTCCTCTTAAGTAGATCTGCCATTAATTTTGGGGAGCCGTGTTTTGTGAACTGTTTGGCCTGTAGCTGCCCCGGTTCTTGCAACCACGAGTTTAGAGATTGATCTATTCAGCTTTTAACTGCTGTTTTTAAGACTCTTCCTGCTATCCCGCAGTAGGGCTCAGGTCCCAACGTAGCCTTACTTGCGCCCCGTTTTGCCAGTTTGTCGGCTTCTTCGTTGCCTTGATGGCCTTATTCACGTACCAGAACCCACGCAATGGTGGGCTTATTGTTACGACCTCAAGGGTACTTATACAGTCTTTAACTAGTCTAGATCTGACCTTGTGTGCACTAACTGCTTTTAAGGCGGACTGACTGTCTGATTATATGAGTACCATCCTTTTTATAAAGTTCAATTTCTCTATTTCCATGGCGCAGTGGTGCATTGCCGCGACCTCGGCTTGAAACACTGGCACTGTGGCTTGACTGCCCATGTTTATGGAGATATTTGACTTTAGTCCGTGGACCCCGGCTCCTACCCCTTTATTGGCCTTAGAGCCGTCGGTATACCATGCTTGGTCCGTTTTTATAGGAACCCCCCCCACCCATTCTTATTTGTCTATAATTGCTACTGCTTGCTCTATCAAACCCATAGGAGGGGGTTGTTTCGTTCGATGGCATTTTGAAGAGATACTTGATCTTCTCGCTGTCCTCTAGTTTCCAGCTTGTGGGCCTTTCTCATTCAATGATGGGCCTGTTGCCTTGCTTGAGCCGGTATTGTACCATTCTTACGCTCCCCTGTATGACGACATGTAATGGAGGTAGATTTAGCAGGACTTCCAGTGCTGCAGTTGGGGTTGTTCTCATCGCCCCCGAGACGCGCAAACATGCTAGCCTTTGTACGCCTTCTAGTTGCCTGATTGCACCTGTTTGCGTGGCCTTTATGCCCCAGGCTATAGAGGCATAGGTTAGCATGGGCCTTACCACCATTTTGTACAACCAGATTCAATTCGGGGCTCAGCCCCCAGTTACTCCCGCAAAGTCGCCTGAATCTGCCCAGTGCAATTCGTGCTTTCTGAGTGACCTTGGTAAGATGCGGTCCCCAAGTCATACCTTGGTCAAAAGTGACATCTAGGTAATTGACTTCCTTGGAAAAGGAAATTATTATCCGGCTGAGCATTGGATTTTTCAGATCCTTTAATGCTCTTTTCTTTGTGAATGGGACTATTGTGGTTTTCAGTGGATTAACCGACAGATCCTCCTCTTCACACCATTTGCTTACTATGTTCAAGGCCTTTGGTGCTCTTGTTGAAACATAGCCTATGTCCCTTCCCCTGACTACTATGACAAATAGGTTAGTCTATGACCAACTGGGTTGGGGGCGTAGTGTATGATACAGAGCAACCAATACGGTTTGGAAGCATTGAATACTTGAGGTACTGGTTCGAGAGCTTGGTCAAATATGACAATGTACATGATCTGCAAAATTTGATATTTGCCCATTTTTCATACATTATTTAAATTATCGTCATTTGATCCTAGACTAAAAATAACGCTTGATTTACTTCAAGGTACAATACTTTCAATTAAGATATTACCAATTGCATTTATTAAGCTATTGTAATATGTATAGTGTAAACCAACTAGTCTGGTTTAACGTTAAATAAGAAACAGTCAACCATAAAAATAACTGGAAACGAGTAATAATGCATGTAAAATTATTCAAAGGCGCTCACCCAATTTCAGAATAAACATGTTAACATAGCATGAAAGATAAATAATAAAGCCTTAGCTATTTCATGGCACTAAATTAGACTTAATAATGACCTTTTCAAACAAAAGAATATTTTTAAAAATTAATTATATAGACTTCACAGTATTTTGATAAGGAATTAGTTCAACGTTGTCATTAAATCAAGAATAGAACTATGTAGGTAGGAGCGATTACAGTGGCGTAATTAAAACGCTCTAATGATCCATAATAGGTTAGAAATGCACAAGGTAACTACTAGAAATGATACTGATCTAAATATGAAAGAAAGATTATTTATTTTTCGGACTTTAATAATTACAAAATAAGTTTATATTATATATTCTAGGACAGGCTCCACCTTCTTTTTTCTTTATTTGATCAGCTTCTGGAAGCAATCGTTGTCTAGAAATGCATATTATTTAACTATTATGGTTTTCATGGTTGTCATTTCAGTTTTACTCAATGCCATGATGATGCCCGAATCCGCTTTCTTTCTGTATCTCATAAAACATCTTATGTTTCACTACTTTCCCATCGCTTCTCCCTATAAGAGGCAAAGGACAAGCTATAGTAACAAATCTGGTCCAGATAGTAGTAGCTCCAGCACTATTGAGGAACTGTTCTGCATCTCTTTCTGCTTCTTTGTGAGCTGTAGACGAGTCTGATATTACAAAGTATCTAGAGGGGTATCCATCTCCGTTATACTAAGAGTACAGGAATCAATATTTACCAATGATTCCAATGAACTATTCAACATGCGACGTTGTCATATTTAAATTTTGAACATCAAGATCTAACAAAGCCTGTCCTGTGTATCTACCTATTGATTTTTAATTTAAAAATGGTTAAATGCAAATTTACATTCCATATACATATTTGGAAAGAAACACGAAAAATTAACTGATTACAGTCTACTTATATAACCAATCATTGAAAATGTAAATTTTATTCACTTGAGCACAGTAAATATGTATGATTTTATTTAAAGATGTCAAAGTTTAAGTATGTATAAAAATAAAACAAGCCAGTTGCAGGTACCTCTGTATTAATATAATGATATTTATATTATTCACCTTCCTTCTTCCTTCCAAGGCCATTTGAATGTAAACAGAACCACTTACCATTTACTTAGCAAATTTTGAGACAACCTTCTCACCCAATAATCAACTTTATAACAATTAGTTCTTTATTGATCTATTAACATATGTATGTAAGTGTATGTACATGCATTCATTAACCAATAGGATTACTTCTTACATAGATACCTATATCTAAGAGCCTACTTAATTCAAATTTAATGTGAAGAGCTAGGAAGGCATAAGGATGCTTATTTTGATCGCTCGAGGAGAAGCTCCCTTCGAACACAAAAAAATTAGACGAGCCTTTGTTATAAGATAAGCAAAATGCTTATCTTAACAATCTTTTATTTGAAAACAGGAGTTCAACGATATCAATTTTTGCTCGAAAAAAACATCTTTTTAAAGGATAAGCATGTGACACAGTGACAAATATTTTCCTGTTTGGTATACCAACCTGCTTTATTATTGAGGATGTTATTGCAAAACACCATAGTAATATTTTTCCCATTAAAAAATATGAAATTACACCTTACCTTCCTTAATTTTTAAGGTCTAATAAAAAGATAAAATTTTCAATTAATCCCTTTCAGAAATATGAAACATTTTTTGGAATTTTGTAGGAAATTTAAGTATACAATTTTGATGCCTATTATTTTAAAATCAGCAAGCTTGATTATATCCACCATTGGAGTTTCCCAAGGCTCGTTCTAGGGCACCTTATTTTCTTAATTTAAATAAATGACAATAGCTCCAAATGTATACTGTTTGTGGATGATACTACCATTTATTGCAGCGGATTGTTTCACAAATAATAGACTCAAAAACATAACTCAATTTTCCAGGTTAAGGAGGTTTCAGGATTGCCAAGATTCTGGACTGCCAAATTTGTCAACGCTTTATCTATGGGGATCAGAGCTTCCAGCTAAGCTCCATAGGAGGATGAAACATTTATCAATTTTAGATTTTAAATAATAAATATTGTATTTTATTGTTACTGTATTGTATTATTTTATCCGAATATTTTGCTCTGATATAGGTAATAATATTTATTTATTTATTGGTGCTAAAAAGTACAATACTCATATACAAGTCAATTCAATAGGTAATCAAAAAAAGTAAAATACAATTAAAAAAACTTACTACTGAGAGCTAAGACATAATAAAGAAAAAATATTAAAAAGTGACGATACAGCCAATACATCTAAAGCTTCAACTCACAAAACAACTCACGATGTTGATCACAGTAGGTCATCAAAACTGGACCGAAGACAGTCCTCGAATGAAAAGATAGCATTTTTAATCAAAAATTCTTTGACTTTGAGCTTAAAAGAATTAAGCGGCAGATCTCGACGCAGACAGGCAAGGCATTTGATTCTGTAGTAGGACACCCCATGTCAAGACCTAGAAAGCCCCAGATACGGTGTCACCAAGGAGTTGTTATTTCTGGTGTAGTGTTGATTAAAATCAGCATAAGTCATAAACCTGGAAAGGTTTTCCTTGACCAATACTAGACATAACAGAATATATGCACATGGCAGGGTAAGCACTTTCAGTTGTTTGAAGTGTAGTCTACAGCACTCTCTATAACCCAAATGAGCTATCACTCTTATAAACTTGCGTTGCAACGCAAATATTTTAGGCATATGCGCAGAGTGACCCCAATTAATGAGACAGTAAGTCATTATAGAGTGAAAGTGCCCAAAGTAAGCAGCCCTGAGTGTGCAGGTCGACACTGAGTCAGACATACTACGGATAAGGTATAGGCATCTTGACAATTGGTATCCTCAATGTGAGATTGCCAAGTCAATCCTCCATCCAGAGTGATGCCAAGAAAATTTTCTGTTGCATCCAGGTCTAGTTGACAGGAGTTAAGGTAACTAAGGGAGAATCTTATATGTTGAGTTTTGGCCTCATTTAAGCAAAGTCGATTTGATATCGCCCATTCACTCAGATTAGCACATGATTTGTCCACTGTGAGAGCAAGGTTAGATACATTTGAATCAGCAATCAGAGACGTAGTGTCATCAGCATACAGACAGAATGTAGAGTCATGATTAGAGCGGGGTAGATCATAAGCATAGTAGGCCCAAGAACCCAACCTTGCGGTACTCCAAACTTCAGCATTAAGCTTCGAGACCTACCACCCTCAAAATAGACAAACTGACGTTCTATCTGTCAAATAGGACTGAAGCAGTTTAATACTATTAAGATCATATTTATAGATTCGAGCTTCTGAAGAAGTATATCATGCTCTACACAATCAAAGGCCTTTGACAAATCATGAAATGTGGCATGTGCAGCAGTAAGAAACTTCGGAAATATGCCCTCAAAAATAGTCAAGTTAATCAGTTTTGTTAGTAGAACATCAAGTTTTTAATGGTTTTTATCAGTTTCAAATTAAAATCATAAGGGTCTTTACTTGGACTATTGCTCATACCATCTATAACCTGACGCACGTGAATGTAGGTTACCTCACCAAAAGAAAAGCCATCAGGTCCACAAGGACCAGTCAAATAGTTTATAGGGTTGCTAGAAGGTGGAGGAAGATTTTATTTTAATTTGAGTGGGAAATTAACACATGATTGATTAAAATGGATAGGGGTGATCTGGCTTGGGTCTGTTACTTTAAAGTTACTGTTAGATGCTGTCTTAATGAACACTGGCTGTCTGATGCTGAGATAAGTGTAGAGAGCTTTAATCTTGTTTCAAAATTCTGCATGACAGACAGGGCTGATGGAGGGGTGTGCATATATGCACGGGGCACAGCACAATGCCAGTCCATAGTTTGCCCAAGGAGTTGTTTGTGAGCTGAATTTTGAGGTTGCTGGAATCAGGTACATTATAATTAGTATAATAACATGAATAAAGAATTTGAATTACATTTTCGATGTGCAAGTGCGACATTGCCAGATCTACTTCTTCCAGATTAATTAGTATTCAGCCTCCTGAAGATTTCTTCAAGATCAATCAATATTGACCCTTACATATGCAGAAGATTTCTACAGCAAAAGTTATTCGAATCCATAAAGAAGAAAATTTGGATGATCGTTTTAACTTCTGGACAATCTCACTCTTGTCCAAGATTATAGAGAATGCTTTCCTTCATCAAAGCTATGACATCCTCAACAAGTGTCAGGTTGGCCTTCGTGAGAACACCAGTACAAATGATGCATACCATCTAATACAAGATTTGTACTGACATGTCAACGGTGGTGAAGTTTCAGGGGCCGGTTTTTGTGACCTATTTAAGGCTTTCGATTGTGTTAGTCATGAAATTCTGCTGCGGAAGCTTCACCACATTGGTTTTAGAGTAGTTTCTTTATCTTCGTTTTCATCGTTTCTGCTTGGTCGACGACCGGATTCGGTTTTGGATCATGGCCTATTTTTACGCTACAAAAATGATTTTGCTATTTTTTCGATCCGGGGTAAGTTCACCATATTCGCTGACGATGCCACAATAATATCAGACGCTGTACCCGGTCTCCCTCCGCAAGATCAATTTGGAAGATCTTCAGAGAGTGGAAATTTAGTGCGACTCTAACCCCTAACCTATTCAACCTACTAACATTGAATCCCACAAAAACAACGCTGGTACTTGCAGATATTTGTAGATAATGCTCCAGTTGAGATCAAATATCAAATGTGACAGCAAATTTCTTGGAATTTTCATAGACGGAGAGCTCAAGCTCCCCAGACTTCGCGGCCATGTGATCGAGTCAAGCCCAGGTTAGGGTGAAGAGGAAAAGCTAGATTAGAACCTCAAGCGCCCATGTGGACAGCCTAGGAGCTGGTTTTAGGTGAGAGACAAAAGTCTGCCAAGCTGATGGTTCGCTAGGGTAGTTATAGCATAAAAAGTGCTAATCGTTGCATGTTTAAGGTTAATAATCGCTCCCGTTGACTGCTCGCATTGTTTATAGTTTGCCTTTAATGTTTATATAATAATTTCCAAGTTCAAGTTCAAACTTAGCACAGGGTGATATTTATTTAGTAGCTTATGCATTTTAGTAGTTCTTTGTATTATGAAAACAATTTATAAAAATATATTTCTTTTTGTTGCATGTATCAGTGGATGTCCGTACTAGTCTCTCCAGCAGACTCTCACGTGTGATACCTTCAAAAAGGATTTAAGGCATGTCAAACATTGCTAGGACATAGACTGCAGTGGAGGCTAGAGGGAGTTACAAAGGATCAGCCTGGATCCAGAAAGTAACAAAACCACTGATGAAATTTTGTATTGTATAGCTATAATGTGATGTAATATGCGACAGGTTTTCTAGAATTGGGGTATTTTCATTTAAAGCAATAAAGGTCGTGTTAACGTTGGGGACCAACGTTTAGAGGGCGGGGAAACGTGTGAACTACTAAAATGCATAAGCTACTAAATAAATATCACCCTGTCCTAAGTTTGAACTTGAACTTGGAAATTATTATATAAACATAAAAGGCAAACTATAAACAACGCGAGCAGTCAACGGGAGCGATTATGAATTTTAAACATGCAACGATCAGCACCCTAACCTGGGCTTGGCTCGATTTTTATGGTCGCGAAGTCTGGGGGTTTCATACTATGATAAATTTGTCAAAGTTCTGAGAAAGATAATTTTCTACGTAGAATCTGTCAAGTAGTTAAAAGTGCAGTGTCATATTCGTGTGAGCTTACTATAAAACCAACTTTAAATAAAACACAACCGGAACTCTTAAGAAAAACTGTATTTATAAAGCAGTGACTAAAGACCTATAAACAATTCAAAAATATATCTCAAATCGAGAAAGCATGCGCACCTTAGTAATCGGGTATAATATAATCTTATTAAGTTTCTGACCAATAGACATTGTTAATGTTTTATCATTAAGCCTTTGACCAATAGATGTTGTTATTGCTTTTAACTGAAGTGCTTTCCTTATCATCTCATCTCACCTGACGTAGATCGATTCCGAATCTGAGCTATATTCCCGCACGCTAAACAAGGCGTGGCGTCGCGGATAAAAACTATCCCGACACTATCACTGGTTGTTTTGCTTCATCCAAAAATTGAAAAGTTCGTTTACTGTTTGCTCTTTGAATCCCATCTTGGGTATGATATTGCTTTCTGGGGAAATGCAAGCAAGTACATGCTTTACATGTGTTCATTCTCCGTGTCCGGTAGATATGTAAGGCCGTACCTCGGGATTCATGTTGATCAATTTTTCTTTGCGAGAGGACATTGACTCTCCCATGAGTATATACTATATACTGCTTACATCATCTTTAAATATCAATCGAGGTTCATGGTGAGGAATTCCTAGTACCTAAGCAGGGATCACAGGATCTTATGTGTTCCCTAACCAACTTCACTATAACAAAAATGTCAGTCTTCTACGAGTATTAATATCTTCAACCACCTTGTTATTAAAAACCGAGCATCTCCCAAAATATTTAAATGACAGATGATGAGGCTGTTGATTGTGAAGGCCTATTATTCTTCTGCAGAATTCTCTAAGGATGCATTATAAGTTAAATATCTAACTGACGAGTAATGCTGCATTTGCTTCCTTCGGGCCTTTGTTGCTTTTCTCTCGACTTCTTTGACTTTTTTTATCGAATTTGTTACTGTACATACTGTGTAATATTTTGTTTACATTTTTCTCGTAAAATTATTTTACCTATCTGTTCACTACCCTTGTTAAAAACTTTTGATGTTGTACCACAATAAAGTATTATTATATTAATTATGCAAACCTTTGCAATAATCACACATATTTATTTTTAATTGAAAAAGAAGAAATAAAATACACATACCTGAAGTAATGTACAGCAATATGAATGTTTTTAAAATGTTTTAATCTATTTTGTGTTCATTGTAATAATGCAGTTTTTACTCTAATTTGTTTACTTTAGTTTACTTAGGTTTACTTTTTAATGTATAAATTGGAGTGAAACAATTCTGTACATAAATGAATAAATAAATAATTAAATAGAAAAATTAAATGAAAAAAAAAAAAAGAAGAAAATGTGTAGACAATTAATTGCACAGCAAATTTAGTCTACAAATATAATTTTGAATGAAGATTTAATAGTATGTACATACTTAAATAAATCGAGCCAGATATATATTATTCACCTTCTATTTTAAGGTCATTTGATTGTAAACAAATCCCATGTATCGTTTTCGCATATTCACAAATTTCTTACAAAATAATAGTACATTATTAACCAAGGTTTAGACAGACACTATTATTCCCTGAGCGGCAATAATAGTGGTCCAAACCGTGCTTAATATACAAATATTTCCACCACTAACATATCTACCACTTATTAAAGCATTGACACATAATAATACAAGAGGATCATGCAATGCTACAACAAGTGTAATTGAAGGGTTCAGTACAACTTCAATTTTTGTCAATTTTTAGTTATTTTCATTAACTAAGTCGCTTATTCTGCATCGTTTGGTGCAAGAAATAGTACTTACAGAAAAATATAGCTCGAGGAGTTGACTGATCCATGTTTTGGTGCAAGAATCGGCTATTTCCAGGAGATGGCAATCGGCTATCTCCAGGAGATGGCAGTTTTTTGCTCCGGAAATATTGGCAACGTCGGCAACATTGTGAAAACTCGACAATTTACCAGTCTATCCCTATCGTTTCAACGATAGCCAGGGGATAGTGCGATGCAATAGTAAAACGCAAGTTGACAATAGATGATTTTAGTGATATACTCGGTGATATATATTTAGTTTAAGCAAGGAAGATCCATTCGCCGACTCGGGCAGTGAGTATATACCATCAGACCCTGATGTGCCAGGTTCTAGCTGTGTACGTAAGAAACTTTTTCTCACAAAAACAATATAACTGACAAATGCCTCTACATGTTTAAAAAAACAAGTTGAATCAGATAAGAATATTATAATAGAATAGAAGAAAGATAAAGAAAGAGTTAGGAATGAAAGTTCTTGGAAAAGAAATATAATTCAATGTAAAAGAGCCAGGGGCGAAGAATATGTTAATTGTGCGAATCTTGGGTTTTGTGTTTCAAAATACCGCTTATTCAAATATTAATATGAAGAACATCATCGAATGCAGTCAGCGTTTTTTTCATCATTTACCAGTGTAGCATTGCCAAACACTAAGTGCTACATGTCTTTTCCACTAAACATCAATCCAAAAAAATTGGATAATGTAACAAATATGTACCTCCTGTACATATGTGGTACTAACAAGTGCGAAGAGCAAATAATATCGATAACCAGCAACCAAATCAGGAAGATAGTGATGATGGGAGGAAGTTGAAACAGAAATTGTTTTAAGAAGATACAACAGACTCATATTTTTTGTCAAATGATGTGACATTTTCTGGCATTTTATTTTTCTTTGATATATATTATAAATTTTAATGTACTTTTTTTGTGTGAATATATAGTAATCACTTATATTAAAATTATTATTAGTCATTATTTTCTTTCTTGCCTTTTCATTTGGGGCGAAAAACGACAACTCCATCAACTATCATATTTGGTCAAATATATAATAGTACCTACTTAACCCCTTCTACAAAAAAAAAATATAAATATGTAATGGAGTTTCCATTTCATTTCATTTGCACCAGTTTTTATCTATTTATGAACATTTTAAGATGATATTTTTTTAAGATAAGATAGTTTATTCATGTAACCAAATAAAAAAAAAATTACACGTCAACAAATAAGTAAAAACGCAATAAAAGACACTATAAATCAATAGGTACTTAAGCGCTATTAATAGTTTATTTAATGCTAACAAATAATTATTAAAATATAAATAAAAAATTTGTGGCTTACAGATTTTTTTTACCAAAAATCCTATAGATCAGTAGTTAACAATAAGTCAAAATTTACACATACTAAAAAAAAACAAAAAGGTAAAAAGTATTCAACAAGGCACAGTTACAAAACACGCTTTATGCATTAAAATTTATGTTGTTGATGTTACACAGGAGAAATTCAGAATCCGAATAAAAGACATTCTGTATAAAAAAAAATTTAATGCTTTTTTTAAAATATTCATTTGAAGTCCTCTGATATTATGAGGACGTTTGTTAAAAAACTTGACATCAATAAATTCGGGTCTAGACTGGCTCTTCTTTAGAGGACAGAAGGCTGCTCTAATGTTATTCCTGTGACGTGTGGGATAGTCATGTAGATGATGATGCGTTCCAAAGCTCAACCCATTTTCCCTAACATAGACGAGGCACTCATAAATGTATGCTGTCGGAAAAGTCAAGATTTTAAGACTTTGGAAAGCCTCTCTGCAATCTTCTCTATGTATACTGTAAGCAGCCAGAAAATGGAGTTTACCGGTTTTTGCACTGAGCCCTTCAATTATGAATTCCTAATAGGCAGTCCGAAAGCTACAATTATGGAAATGAGAAATGTCAACATAGGTACATAAATGTTGGGTTCTCAGTTGACATATATGTTAAAATTTCAGTTAATTATTTTGCGTGAAGGATGGCTGTAGATAAAGTATAGTATCTGACTTGCCTATAATGAACCATAACCATAATACACCTAGATGATTATGGCCTACGTTAAATAATATACTATAATTTACGAGTTTGCTCATCTATTAATTATTTTAATCAAGTTACCTTTGCTTAAAAATCTTGTATATTATTTGTTTCTTGTCTTGTCAAATCGGATTGGTAACTGTCATTTTGTGCTGATTTTTACTTGTCAGATCTCCATTATTGACCTAGGCCATAATAAGGATAAATAATGAAATATCTATTTTCTTTTATTTCAGAATTAAAATAGGATTCTCTCTGAAAAAAAAAACAACTAACACAGCTAAGAGAGACAGCTTTCCAATTTGAAAATAATAAAATAAAATAATATGCATGATATAAAAATGCTTATCTTATCACAAATATATAAATGTAACCATAAGCATTCATTTAACCATCTTTTGTTTAAAAACAAAAGATCAATTTTCGCTTCAAACTTATAAGCATTATGACAAACAAAAATATTTTGAAGTTCTGTAAGTGATTAAAATAAAAATAGTCAAACAGATGCTTATGATTCCTCTCTCTACCAACCTGCTGCTAAATTATTTGGCGATGACGATATTAACTATTATTCGAATTCAATGCCACGAAATTAAAAAAGAAAATTAAGCTTGCAATAACACCATTATTTACAAGAAGATTGGGATTGGGAAATAATTTACTATTTTAGTGGCCTACTTGATACAGGTTCTATCTTCACTTTCATGGAAATTCTTGAAAACAGATGCTTCAAGGCTAACGCTGATCTACATGCACATTTTGGGACTTGGCAATTAAAGTTTTATAACATTTTTTATGCACGTCGCGAATTACAAATTATTTTCAACATTGTTAAAAGTTGCTCAAGGACGTTCGAGTTGCTAAGTCGAAATTCTTGGATTATTTACTGAAAATATCGATTTTATTCTCTGGCATTACTTAAATAACATGTGAGCCGTTCTTGCAAACGCTTGAAGGCTTGATTTTAAAGACGAAATAGAATAAAATAATAGAAAATGGTGTACTTACCTCCCAAGTTCTAGCACTTCATAAAATAAACGCAATCACATGACGTCACACCGTGAAAATAACACGGTTTTTCAACTGATGGAACGAATAAAATATGAAAATCGAAAAGAAAAAGGAAAAAATTGAAGAACCTCGGTCACTTTTCTGTCATAACTTCAAAATTAAAAGGGATTTTTTAACAAAAAGCCGCACCAAAAATGCAATCAAAGATGTCTGTATCTGTTTGGATTTTCGTCAGTCAGCTGTTCCCCACTCTTCTTCCACCTTCGGATCTGTCACGAATCCGCGATTTTTATTGGCTATACCAGCCGAAATTAATTTATTGCATTTGGATTTGTCCTTGTGACATATATTCAGTTTTCCACCAATTTTTATTGATTTTTCCATGAAAATTTCAAATTTAATAATGCTGTTTAAAAAAATTGCTTAATTCATTAGGGAATAAACCTCATTTCTTTAGATTTTACTCAAAATTATGCCCTAATTCGACAATTTTTTTCCTAATTCACCTGTTTGAATATGCTAAATAAATTATCTAAACCCACTCAGATGTACAAAGTTAAATAAATTATTAATTTCGCTACGAATTACTAATACTCGCTACTACGAATAGAATTAAATAAACGCTTCCATCCTTCCAGTTTTGCCTTAAATTATCCCTGTATTCATCTTTTTTTATACTTTACTCCTATCATTCCGCAACTTTATATACAATTACGCCCTCTCGCCAAACAGCTGTTTCATGTCAAATTTAAAAAGTTTTCACCAACCAGAATATAAAATATAACACAGCGTAACATGTTTACAAGTATGCATTTATTATAATAATTACCAATTTTTTATTTAAAAAATGTTAATTTTGGAAACATGTTCATCAGTCCCGTATATTCTAGTACTATTATTCATTCAAAACATTTCTGCTTTGAGGACTTACACAAAAGATGACCTGAATAAACTTAAGTAAGTATCTACGTTATTCACTTAACAGGGTCTCGGATATTGTTCATATTTTTCAGAGATGAAGTCAAAGAAATGTTTTATCATGCTTACGATAGTTACCTAAAATATGCCTATCCATATGATGAACTTCGGCCAATAAGCTGTGATGGGATCGATACATATGGAAGGTAACGTTGCTAATACCGCGATTTTGTCTTGAAAGTAATATGCGTCTTGTGCTTCAGTTATTCCTTGACACTCATAGATGCTCTAGATACATTAGCTATTATGAAAAACTACTCAGAATTCCAGAGGGTTGTCGACATTCTCTCCACAAAGACTGATTTTGATGCTAACATAAATGTCTCAGTATTTGAAACTAACATTAGGATCATTGGAGGGCTGTTAAGTGCTCATTTATTATCAAACAAGTAAGTTAATATTTGTATACAGGATATTTAGTTGATTTTATTACATGCTATATTGTATTAAATCTTCCTATTGTGAGTGTACTTACTTAAATTTTGCATAGAGCAGGGGTAAAACTGGAACCTGGGTTTCCTTGTAATGGACCTCTTCTTAGACTAGCAGAAGATGTAGCCAAACGACTAATAGTAGCATTTGATACCAAGACTGGCATGCCTTATGGTACGGTCAACCTTAGGCATGGGGTACCTAAAGGAGAGACCCCAGTAACGTGTACTGCAGGCATTGGCACTTTCATTGTCGAATTTGGGACGTTAAGCCGGTTAACAGGAGACCCATTGTATGAAGAGGTAAGATTTAATGGCATTTCATTTCCTTCTGATGGCTTTCAGATGCAAAAATCACTTTGACAACATTTTACTTAAAACTAACTATAGAACTGATAACGAGCTACATTTCATATTGTTTATGCTAGATGACAATGTCTTTGACCCAGAAGTTATTAATTTATAAAGCTAAATTTTTGTTGTATATTGTGTATAATGTTAAATAAAAATATTGTTTGATGGTCCAGTTATTTAGTGTTTTATTCCTCAGGTCGCTATGAACGCTTTATATGCTCTTTTTAATCATAAATCGCCTATAGGGCTTTTTGGGAACCACATTGACACTAATACTGGACGATGGACAGCTCAAGATGCTGGAATTGGTTCAGGTGTCGACTCGTACTTTGAGTATTTGGTGAAAGGTTCAATCTTGCTACAAAGGTAAGAATTTACTGGAGTGCTCTACATGGAAGATTGTGACAATATCACGTGATCGACTATACATAAAGGTGAAGGATTAAAATTATTTTTCAGGCCTGAACTTATGGAAATGTTTTATGAAGCTCGGAAAGCCATTGATAAGTACCTAAAGAAAGAGGACTGGTATATGTGGGTGTCTATGACCAAAGGGCAAATTACTTTGCCTGTTTTTCAATCCCTTGAATCTTATTGGCCTGGAGTTTTAAGTCTTATTGGTGAGTTAAAAGCAGAAAGAAAAACCAGGTATTAATTTATCTTGTTGAAATAATTTTGACTTTTCTATTATCTAGAATCAGTACAAAAAATTTACAAATGAGATTTCTTCAGTTGGTTATTGTCACTTTCCAGGTGAAACATCGAAAGCAATGAGAACGCTACATAACTACCACCAAGTCTGGCAACAATACGGATTCACTCCGGAGTTTTACTACATAACACAAAACGAGGCGGGGACCGGCAAAGAAAGCTATCCTTTGAGACCGGAACTTATAGAGTCGATTATGTACTTATACAGGGCAACAGGAGACCCATTTCTACTGGAAGCGGGAGAAGATATATTGAGGAGCATTAAGCATAGTGCTAGGACGCCTTGTGGATATGCTACAGTAAATATTTTCAAAATCCATTCCAGATTTGAGTTACTAAAAATTATTCCATAAAGTGCACGAGAATGTTGAAACTTCTTCGACAGAAGTTGACATTCATTTCGAAATTTGGCAAAAGCTTATTTAAAATACACTAGAGTGGTTCAATACACATGAGAATAATCATGAAATGTCATTATGTATTAGGGAACCGACTTAGAGATCTTGCAACCTGCGTCGATGCTAAATTGATGCCCTATAAACCTATTCATATCATTTAAATGAAATTTCTATTGCATAACAGATATATTTCTGTAGTGTTAATGTTTCACAAAAGCAATATGTTTCGACGAAATTCTAGATAGTGTAGATGTACCCCTCAAACTAGTTAACTTGGAACTAAACAGTGCTTTTAAGTTGGTCAGGATTTGATTTTATCAGCCAAGTTCTATCATGGTTAGGTAAATATTTCATGTTCTTTTTTTCTTCTGTATCCGTTGATCCAATTAATTTTAAAGTTTAAAAGCAGGTTATGTATTTTTAAATTATCAAGAAATATTTATAACAAAACTCTTTGGGTCGATTCTTAGAACTTTTTATTTTTCAGATTAAAGACGTTCGAGACCATAAAAAAGAAGACCGTATGGAATCCTTTTTTCTCTCAGAAACAACCAAGTACTTGTATCTCCTTTTCGACACTGACAGTTTTATACATAACCAAGGTCAGCACGGCACGCTTATAAACACTCCAAATGGGGAATGTGTTATAGATGCCGGAGGCTACATATTTAATACAGAGGCACATCCCATCGACCCCAGTGCACTCCACTGTTGCCACAACATGCCAAACTACAATTTACTTGATTTCAAAGAATTCCAGGACAATAAGGACCTTTACAAGGGCGTACATATTAAGAGCAGAGTCATTAGGAAATCTGAAGCTGTAGGGGACCAGGCTGTTCATTTGGTTGCAAATGAGGCCCAACATGTAGAAGAAGCAGGAGGACACCAGGATGAAGAGGGATTAAGTATCCAAGAACATGCAGAGCTAGACTTTAATCACTCGGAGCTTTCCAATGTTGAATCTCAAGCAGCTAGTGCTAATATTACTATTGTAATTAGAGATACCGATGGAAAAGTGTTAGAGGTTCAAAACAACACTAATGTAGTAATAAAGGGACATGTGGAGTCTGCTTCAACAGATGTAAAAGCTATTACCGTAACTGATCCGCCAGATAAAGATGAAGGGAAGTTGTTCGATCCACAGCAAATGTTGGAAAGATTACGAAGCGAGAATAAATATCCTAGAAATATGACTTGGGAAAGCAATTATGGGCTCCTCAGCTGCAGGGCGCAGTCATTTCTCCAACGATTATCAATTATGGGGGAATTTTTCAATTAACTGTTCTTTTCAAATTAGATTTGTCTATACCTATCCATACCTACAATGCTTATATTTTGAAACTCACTTAAGGAATTTATCAGAAGAGACAAACAGGTAAAAGGTGGTATGTGAATATCAAAAGATTGAAAAAGTATTTGATATTACATTTACATTTTTCTAAGGATAATGTATAAGCATTTTCCTTGAATCATGTAAAATAGTAAAAATTATACAAATTAAATATGTTAGCAAATAGAATCACTCGTCGTTATCATTATTGTTCTATACAAGAGTGAAAACTGCTCAAATCTTATTCATCATGACATAATTCTGTATTTTGTTCATACTAAAAATGGACGATTCGCAACTAAATTTAATATTCCTGAATTTAAATGGACTGCAATAGTCGGAGCTAATCAGCTAAATGAAAACTGTCTGGGTATTATGAAAAACAACCTCTATTGTTGAATTATATGTAATTGTTCTGTAAATAAAGTTATTTATGATTACTTTTTGCCATGTGTTGTATATTAGCTATATCTTTGGAGGTTTAGAACTGGTTTCAATGATTGTTGAGTATGTTTTTCCTAGTAAGTCTAGCTTTAGTCTCTTGTTGTCTATGTTTTCACAATTTCCCAATTCCTGAGTGCGTTTTTATACTTTTCAGTTGAGTTCTTTTATCACACCTATGGCAGATTCCAGCCTATTTGAGGTTGAAGGAGTATCAGAAATGGACCGCGTGATACTAGGCCATATACATATTTTTAATGATAATATAGTTTTCTTATCAAGGGTTTAGAAATATCTAGAACCAGGGATTTTAATAGCAAATCGACATATAAAATTGGCATAGATTTTGCAAGAATATTGAGCGATTGAACGATTTTTATTCAGAGAATCGACTCCGTTTATATTACAGCGCAATCTTGCAGCAACAATTGCCTTATTGGAAAACTCAATTATTTGTGTTCGTGTTCTTAATACATAGAAAAAAAGGATACTCATAAAATCCACACCCCTCCATTCCATCCTCAAGTAAATATACTACCTTCTTCTGCCTTACAAAAACCTACTTTGTCTTTATCCCACACCCCAAAATCGATTCCAAAGCATAGCACTGAATGCTGAATGGATGTTAGCAAAATAAACAAATCTAATAAGCATATTATTGACATAACATGCAAAGTATAGCATGCTGTGTTTTATTTCTTGCAGACCGATCTAGGTTCTGATCTATGTTGTAGGTGTGCTCAAAAACTTCCTATTCTTATGGTGCTCTTCAGCTCTATACCATTTTCTCTGCTGGAGTTGAACCTGTTCTTGATTCTGAAGTGCTTCAATTCCTTCGCCCTGGTCTTTTTTTATGATAGTGGCACACACACTAAAGGGAGATCCTATGGCGCTCGACGAGCGGTGTGTGTGCGAAGATGTTCATTGACACGGTTCTTGAATAGTTGTAGGTTGTAATTAGGAGGGAACAGATGTCCTGGGAGTGAGTTCCACAGTGATGCAGTGCGCCAGACAAAGGAGTTCTTGTAAAGTGATGTTCTAGGTTTTTCCAGTTGTACGACGAACTGGTGCGCTCTTGCCGTCTGTCGTGACTGTCTGACAGGCGTTGCCAGGGGCTTGATGAGGCGGGCCAAATCTTGGGAACAACTGTCGTGAAAGTATCTGTAAAACAGGGACATCTCGGCCACATGTCTGCGGTGTTCCAGACTATCCAGATTCCGGGTCGCCGACAAGACGCACAGCTCTCTTCTGAATGGAATCCAGCAGCTTTAGGGTGTACTTTGGTGCCGCACCCCAGATGTGTGAGCAATATTCTAAGCACGGTCTTATTTGCGCTTTGTAGAGCAAGAGCAACTGCTGCGGTGTATACAGTTTTTTGTTGCGAAATAGCCAAGCTTCTGGGAGGCTGATTTTGCGATGTTAGCAACGTGGTCACGCCCGGACATATTGCTGTTGACCGAGACACCCAGCAATCCGATTGAAGAGGATGAAGGAATGGTCGATCCTGCCATAATGATGTCAGGGCCCGCCGTATTGGCCCTCTTGGTAAACGTGGCTGCTTCGGTCTTTGCTGCATTGAACTGGACCAAATTTCTGTCGCCCCAGTTTTGAACTTTCTCCAGGTCTTGATTAATTGCTGTAATCTGCTCCTGTCTGCGGTGATAAGTCTCAATCGCTGGTAAAGGGTTTTCTGATTTAAATTGGGAGACAAGGGTACTGTCATTTGCAAAACTGTAAACAGGATTATTCGTTTCTGTTAGCAGGCCATTAATATAGATGAGGAACAGAGTTGGTGAAAGTATTGCGCCCTGAGGCACGCCCGCGTTAATGGTGAACGTGTCTGAGATGTGTCCATCAACTGCAACGTGCAGAGATCTGTTCTTAAGGAAACTGACAAGCCAGCTGCAGAGAGAGGCTGGCAGTTTGTTGAGCAGTCCGTCATGCCAAACTCTGTCGAAAGCCTTCGAAATGTCCAACGCAATCGCTCGAGACTCTCCGTAGTTCTCAATTGCCCTACTCCATTAATGAGTGACATAGGCCAATATATCTCCTGTCGATTTCTCTTTGCGAAAGCCGTATTGATTATCGCTGTTTATTCTGTTGTTCTCGAGGTACTTGAGTAGCTGCTGATTGACTACACGTTCCATGACTTTGGAGATTATTGGAAGCAAAGCAATTGGGCGATAGTTTGAGGGCGTGGTTTTCTTGCATTTTTTTGGAACAGGTTGCACTCGAGCGACTTTCCAAGATGGGTAAATCCCTTTTCCGTAAGACAGAGAAAAAGCCTGGAAAAAACGGGTGTTAGTTCGTTGGCGCAGTTCTTTAACACGATGGCAGGTACTCCATCTGGTCCTGATGCCTTTTGCGTATCTAGTCCTTTTACGAATATCACGGTGATGAAACTTGACTTCTGCCATGGTTGAGAACCTTGCGCTGGGGGACGTCTAAGGTAGAGTGCGATGAGAACATTTTGGCGGTGATGCCACGTTCGTCTGTCAAAGGTGGGAGAGACGTTTTTGTAAAGTTATTATACGCCTTTGCTACCGACCAGAAATTCCTAGAGCCACTGGGGCATTGCAAAAGTTTATTCCTGATCCTTTGATTGTATTTGTCCTTAGTTTCATCGATCACACGTTGATAAATAAATAAATAAATGCTGGTTATAAAGAAAATTATAGGTATACCTACCTATTGTTTCCTTGGTAAAAACATTACCAAACTTTATAAAAGACTATTTTAAGAAGGCGTTCTTCTCGATGCCCTGCCAGAGGGGAAAAAATAAATCGAATACATCTGGACTGAGCGTGATCAATTCTTTGGGATGGTTATCTGTAGAGTGGTGTATAAATAGGGCAATCATAATTTTTATTTAGAACCCCCATTCTTACACAATATTTGAATTAAATTTTGGAAAGCAGATCTAATATGCATCCGTACAATATTTGCTATAAAGAAAACTATAGGTATGTCTACCTAATGCTTCTTCTGGAACACAGTGGAACCTGGGGAAATAACTGAGAGTATACTGAGCTTAAAGCTCAAAAATAGCTCCGGCGCTGATAATATTCCCCTCCAAATATTAAAAAAAGTCATAAAGAATGAATTATCAACTCCTTTAGATTATCTATCAAACTTAATGTACAATCAAGGGGACTTCCCCTCCCAGTTAAAAATAGGTGTAGTGACACCACTATTCAAGAAAAACTATCCTACAAACGTTGACAACTACAGGCCAATTACTGTTTTGAGTGTGAAATCTAGTTTTGGAAAAATCATTTATTCCAGAGTGATTGACTTCATCGATAAATTCCAGATTTTTAATGAAGCACAACATGGTTTCCGCACAGGTAGATCGACCAAAACTGCTGCTGCCGGCTTCCTGGAGTCAATTCCCTTCAACCTTGACAGGAGGGAGGCAGGTTGCTGCGCTTTTCTTCGATCTGTCTCGGGCGTTAGATACTATTGATATAAACTTTCTGCTTATTAAACACATGCAAGCCGCATGCGGGGAAAAATTCTTGATCTGCAGGCTTAATATCTTACGGATAGGAAATCATATGTTAAAATTAATGAAAGTATATCGGATTTGTATGACGTCGATGTGGGGGGGGGGGTGCCTCAGGAGTCGGTGCTGGGACCTCTACTGTTTCTCTTATTCATCAATGATGTTACTGGCAGTCTGAGCATTGGTGAAGTGACCTTGTTGCGGACGATACCACAGTGATGGTGTCGGCGAATGATCGCTGTAAGCTACGACAGGCAGTCCAAGTTGTCCCCGAGGAATTCAGTCATTGATGCAGGCGCACAACTTAATTTTTAACATGAAGATGACTAGAGCTCGTAAAAATGTTCCTTTAATTGAGAATGAATCAATCTATAATTAAACATAGCAGTACAACAAAATTTCTGGGCCTTCACCTGGATGACACATTATCATGGGCATTTCATGTTGATTATGTCGCTAAAAAATCAACTCTGGATTCTTGCAATTAATAAACTCAGAGATGGCCTCAATGGTGGCGATCTTATTAATGTTTATTACTCTTTAATCTACTGCCATTTACGTTACAATGTAATTCTCTGGAGAAACTGCGCAGATAGTGAACGTATTTTTATTTCTCAAAAACGGGTAATTAAGACTGTTGTTTAACATCGACTGCAGATAACGTGCAGACCTTATTTTGTCAAGTACAGAATACTGACTTTTCCTTGTAGCTACATATTTAAGGTACCGATGTTCCTTAAAAAAAAAAAGAAGGTAAGAGGACAGTTTTCATGATTATCCCACTCGGTCTAGAGACCTATTTTTTTGGACACTCATCGATCTAGTAAATTTGAAAAGTTACGAGCTCTTTAACAGATTGCCATCTGATGTTAAAAAAAAATCTTTCCTTTTCTAAATTTAAAAATAAAGCAAAGGACATTTTGCTGGTTGGTTCATATTACATCATATCTGAATATATGTCCGACTTCTCTTAGCTTGTATATGTGATATGAATATAAATTGTACACTGGTATACACAGCACTCCACTCCAGTAGTATTTTATGTTTGTCTTTGTTATTTACAATATTTTATTTTGTTTAATTGCTGTTTTATGATCTGATACTTTTTAGATTAATATTTTAGTTCTTAGGTTTTAGTGTCCTCTTTCTTAAACTCATTTAACTGATATCCTTATCTAATTGTTTATTTGCTCTAATGATTTTGGTGCTCTTCTGGGCAGTCTAAGACCTGTACATCCATATTACTATGGCATACGTATGAATAAAGAGTATTTGCCAAACTTCATAAAAGACTATTTTATGAAGGGATTTCTCTTCTCAATGCCCTGCCAGCAGGGAAAAAGTAAAGTGATTCGAATACTTCTGGACTGTGATCAATTCATTGGAATGGTTATCCGTAAACTACTGTATACATCGGGCAATCATAATTTTCATTTAGAACACCCATCAATTTCATTACTAAAATATATAAATTAAATTTTGAAAAGGAGATCTAATATTCATATGTAAAACGTTCGCTATAAAGAAAACTATAGGTATACTTACCTGAATGCTTATTCGGTAAAAACATTACCAAACTTCATAGAAGGCTATTTAATGAAGGCGTTTCTCTTCTCAATGCTCTGCCAGTGGGCAAAAAAATAAAGTGAATCGAATGCTTCTGGACTGTGATTATTTCTTTGGGATGGTTATCCGTAGACTAGTGTATAATATAATAATAAAAAGCTTATTGTCTAATAGAAAATTAACTTCCATTTACAAGACAATTAATTACAAAAAGTTAAAACTAAATTATAAATAACAATACTATAAAATAACTTATCAATGTAAGCTGTACAGATTTTGCTGATAAATTGCGTTAGTAAAAAA